>CAVNYN010208249.1:0-30376 GCA_963692815.1 Nyctanthes arbor-tristis | reverse complement strand
CGCTCTTCCGATCTTTTACGCCTTTTGATATGAGACAACTCCTGTTGCTCATTCTTTCTCCCACGCGCATCATGGAACATCCATCAAGCTCCTAGAGATCTCCCAAACTCATCTTGGGATGACTTGACCTCCTAAACTACTTGTACCTCCGTGGCCTACCACGTACATGAAGGGTTACCAAACATAAACACGTTGTGTACTTGAAATTTGGTTTGCAAGACAAAGTCTCATGGTAAAACGGCAGTGTTCATATTTTCTCTTTTGAGGTCGAGCACTTTATAATCATGCACAGATTAATTTCTTGCTTTCAACTTGGCTTTTGCTTGCGCACTCGACCTACAAAGAGATAATATATATATAGGTAAGAGTTCGATTTCTTGTGTAAGTCAAGAATCCAACTTACCATATACATGTAGTAGAAAACGAATTAAGGAAAGTTAGATATGCAATATACCATAAATTCAAACTTACCTAATTCTAGTTGAACTCTACATGCGCATAAATAAGACTTCTAGTTAAATATGGTAATACTAACTTAACTAGGAAACACTCAGACCTTATACGTATATCGAGTTCTTGTGCCTTAAGATAAGTACACACGCCACAACTTATCTTTTGGCCCAAGTCAACTAAATTTGCGTGCTAATAATTAAATCACACTTGAACATAAGTCATGCAACAAATCGTGACAACATATAAACAATGTTTGACACTTAACCAAAAATTAAGAATGCCAAGATGTAGGAATTTTTCGTACTAACAATCTCCCCCTTTGACTTTTCTAATTTTTCAAAATCCATAGTAGCACAAGGTGTAAAAAATGTTTCCTAAGGGTTTTAAAAAATGTATAAATAGTAGACACTCCCCCTTAGTAATAAAACTCCCCCTAAATATGTCACTAGAACACAAAACACAAACTCAAATAAATCAAACATATAAATCATATTCGAGTTAGTTAGGATATGTTCTGATTAGATTAGCATTATCAATACAAGACATATCCTGATCAGATCCTGATCAGCTGCTGTATCTTCTCCTCCTTTTTGACAAAGGAGGAAAGTCAAAGTAATCATGTAGAAGAGTTAGTGAAAACAGAGCCTTATGATTGGAAAAACCATATTAGAGCTCAAAAGATATCTTCTTGCAAAATGTAATAGCCACCATAGGAAGTTTAACAAAAACATAAAATATAAACAGAAATTAAAGAAATAAAGCATAAAAACTTAAAAATAAAATGAGTATTTCAGAAAACATAAAAATGCTTTCTGAGAATATCTTCTTCATTCTTCTTTTTGTTTCTTCCAGGCTGCATCAATTTTCTTTTTTCTTTGACTTCTTGGTATTCTTGTTGTCTTTGTTCTAACCAGGCCCTTTTTCAACTGTACTCTTCTTTTTCTTTTCTTGGGGTGTTACTTTGTCAGATGCATCCTCCTTGGCTTCTTTACCAGGATCATCCTCTTTTTGTGTCTGCTTCTTCTGAGAGCTTCTTCATCCACAACATCAAGAAAACTTCTGAGAAATCCAATGATATATTCATCCTTGTATTCAGACGTTTGACCATTCAACAGCAAACAGTGCACCATCAAACTGCATAGAAGATCAAAACATTTAAGAAATAAAGCATGTGAAGTATTGAGATCAGTGAGTTGTTCCCTGAGCTGGTTCAGATCTTCCTTGATGCAGGATATGTCCTGCCTGAGTGAAGACTCTGCTGGAATATCTGCCTGAACTTCTGCTGTGCCAGATGAAATTTGTATTCTGATAGGAGGAGAGATGAGTTTGGAACATTGATCTCTTCTGAGTGAATCCAAAGGTCTTGACCACTGATCACCCTTTCTCTCCTCAACTCCCTGATCCTTCAGATAATTGTATATCACCCAAGGAAATGGTAGTTTGTAGGTTTTAGATTTTCGTAGTCCACTACCATAGATGCATCATTTGATAATATCAAAGATTTTCTTCCCCCAGTTAACCTCCTGTTTGGTTCCCAGCTGATACAGTAACATGGCTCTTGGTCTGTTGACCTTTGTTTTATATGTGAGAGGGTCTAAATTTGTCATTACAAACTTATGAAGAAGTTTGTACTTTTGGTTCATGTTGGCTGAGGGTATTTCAGATCTCCTAGCTGGCCAGGTATCCCCCATGATTTCTTTGGCAATTTCATTGTTAGACAGGTTGAATCTCTCATCATTTTCCTCATCAACCTCAAGCTGTCTAAGTCCTAGCCACTTTCTAAGACTTTCAGCTGTAAACTTAACCATCCTCCCCCTCACGCATATTTTAGTTGTGAACAGACAATCAGGATTTCCAAATTTCTTTGGAATGTTGGACAAGAACTCTTTCACCAAAGTTTTATTGATTTTTCCATTGCAGTCAAATAATTTTTCCAGATTAAAAAACTTAACCAAGTCATCTAGCCCAATCATTTCAAAATCAGACACCATAATCCTCCTCTTATAGGTAAATTTTCGATAATTCACAAAATTTCTGAATAATTGAGTAGTCTTCTTATCATGAAAACAGTAACTGTAAGGGGTAAAAGAACTTCTTACTGTTCTGATTTCAGTCGGTTTGAAATCATCTGGATCATAATACGTCTGGCCTGGGTTGGTTTCACTTGCAGTAGATCCCTCACTAGACGTGTCTAGATCAACTGGCCCTTGCTCAACTGATGGTTGTCTGGGGTTTCTAATCTGGATCCCTGTTGATCTTCTGGTGACTGGTCGTCTTTTTGGCAACTCGGGCATAATCTGTTTCCCTTTGCGAATGTTTTCTTTTCTTTTTCATTGAATTTTTCTGACTCCTCAGACGAGTCATCAGCACTCTCTTCTTCTTCCTCCATCTGATAGTCACTGTCCTTGTCATATTGCTTCTCATGAATCTATTTGGATTTTTGCTCTCTGTCTGGTACGGATGTGTCCTGATTGGATTCCGAATCCTCAGATTCTTCTTTTTCAGAATCCTCCGAAGCATGCGACGAGGATTTGTTCTCTTCTCCCTTATCAGAAATTGCTTTCTCTGGTTCGGCAACTTCATCAGCAGCCTGTTCGGCAACCTCCTCAGCAGCCTTTTCTGGATTTTTCTCCCCCTGCGCTTGATTTTCCCCAATTTCGCTAGGGTTTTCATGCTCCTTGGCAATTGATTGCAGAATGTTTTAGAGATTGGGGGATCTCCACTGGGATATCATCCGGAGGATCCTCTGAGTTCTGATCTGGGCTGTACCTCTTGAGGGAGATCCAGATCTAGCATCGGTATCTCCTCGGGCACTGCAGGTATAGGAATTTCTGCTAGAATTACTGGAACAGGATTTTCTTGTTTTACGACAGGGTTTATTAGCGGAACAGGAATTTCCAGTTGCGGTTGAAGAACTTGCTCTGCCGGTGGCACAGGGATTTGTTCTGCCTATTACGGTTCTTCCGGGGGTACATATAACACCATCGCGGTTAGTGAATCAAGAACATATGGAACATCCCCGCCATTGGGATTTGTGTAATCGGTGTTGGATTGTTTTCGACTGGGGTTCTTCCTCGAGAATGGGTTCCAGTTGTTGTACAAGTGGTGGAGATGGATTTTGCACATGTACTTGAGAAGTTCCTGCGACTGTTCTTGATTTTTTAAAAATTCTGCTACTACGTCGAACACCACTGGTAATTTTCCTTTGCCGGCCATGTTTTTCTGTGAAAAAATCTTGAAAACAATACACACGAAGAATCTTGCAAAGACTTTTAGAGTGATTTAGGAAATTGTTAGAAGGAAGAATAGAAATTCAGAAATAGGTAGGGTTTGTGATGAAAAAGAGGGAAATTTGACAAATAAGAGGAAAACCGAACAGTTTCAGAACATTGGTTTTAAAAATTTGCCCATTAGAAATTTTAAAAACGGTTTTACCTGTAATCGCCACAAAGTATAAGCTCAGCCAGATGCGTCCTGCTTGATTCGTCAACAAAAGTACGAGATGTATCTAGGTTAATGCACACAGTCAAACATATGCAAATGTAATGAACCAACGTTAACTTAATTTCAGTAATGAATACTTTTCAAAATACCTGTTGAAGTTCACACCATGAAGTATTCAATCAACTAAACTGTTCTCAATGGAAGGAATTTATTTCTTTTTTGAATTAATCTTTTCATTGTCAATCTTGACTCCACTTTACACCTTGTGAGGATCTGACTTATTGAGACTTATGAGTGATGCACAAGAAGACATATCATCATCTGAATAACTCTTATAAAAAAAATACAACTTTTAAGTCCTCGACTTACTCAACTTTTTCTATAGTTTTAAGCATTGTCTTTTAAGGGTAAAGGTAGCTGCACGCACTCAAAGACTTAGTTACAGACTCTGCTCTTAGACATTATTAGTCGTATGTTGTGGCGAAGAGGGTAGATACTGACCATATGTTTACATCAAAATTATGACTCTCAATCAGAATATCTCTTATAGTGTAAAGCAGGCATGATGTATCCCATCCTTTTGATGCAGTTTCGCTTTATAGAATTAGAAGAACAAGTTTTGACTGATCTGTTTAGGATGCGTCCTCTTCTAGGTATCTCAGTGATATCCTTCACATATACAAAGTGATTTGATTAATATGATCATGAATGACACACAAATCACGCAACTAAATGAAAAATGAAAATGAAAACATTTTTTTAATTAAATATGTATAATGGAATGCTATTTTTCTTTTTATGATGTTGAGCCTATTTAGGCTGTATGCAAATGTCAATCTATTTTCTTAGGTCTTCAAACATAGATGCATGCATTGCTTTAGTAAACAGATCTGTAAGCCGATATTCTGCCTGAACATACTCCATGGTAATTACTTTCTGTTCAACCAACTCCCTGATAAAATGATGTCTTATATCAATGTGCTTAGTTCTAGAGTGTTGAACGGGATTTTTGGAAATGTTTATGGCACTTGAATTATCACAGAAAATAGTGGTCTGATATTGGAAAATTTCATAGTCTTCCAACATCTGTTTCATCTATAGAAGTTGTGTACAGCAACTTGCTGCAGCTATATATCTACTTCTGCTGTGGAGAGAGAGATGGAATTTTGCTTTTTGCTCATCTAGGCAACTAAGTTGTTTCCCATGTAGAAACATCCTCCTGAAGTACTTTTTCTGTCATGAACATTCCCAGCCCAATCTGCTTCTGAGTATTCTGCAAGTTTAGCATTGGTATCCTTAGAAAATCATATGTTATACTCTATTGTTCCACTGACATATCTGATAATCCTTTTGACCGCAGCCAGATGCATCTCTCTCGGCTTCGACTGATATCTAGCACACATACTTACGCTGAAAGATATGTCTGGCCGGCTTGCTGTCAGATAGAGTAAACTCTCAATCATGCTACGATATAAAGTAGGATCAATCTCTTTTGCATGATCATCCTTTGACAATTTCAAATTAGTAGTCATTAGAGTTCTCATCGGTTTAGATTCTTCCAAGCCAAACTTCTTTACCAGATTTCTAGCATACTTTGTCTGAGAGATAGAGATGCCAGACGTCTCCTACTTAACTTGTAATCCCAGAAAGAATGTAAGTTCACCGACCATACTCATCTCAAATTTTGTTTGCATTGTCTTAACAAATTCCTTTGTCTTGACTTCTGAGGTTGATCCAAACACAATTTCATCTATATATATCTGAGCAACAATGATTCATTTCTTCAATGGCTTGATGAATAAGGTCTTGTCAGTACCTCATCTATTGTATCCTTGTTCATTAAGAAATATGGTGAGTCTTTCATACCAAGCTCTGGGAGCTTGTTTTAAGCCATACAAATATTTTCTCAACCTATATAAATGTTCAGGATACTGTGGATCAGTGAATCCTAGTGGTTGCTCAACATATGTGTCCTCATTCAGAATGTCATTAAGAAATGCACTCTTCACATCCATCTGATATAATTTGAAATCCACATGACATGCTACTGCAAGTAGTAATCTGATTGACTCAAGTTTGGCTACTGGTGCAAATGTTTCATCAAAGTCTATCCCTTCCATCTGGGCCTTGAGCCATAAGTCTTGCTTTGTTCTTGATGATCTTACCTTGCTAATCTGACTTGTTTTTGAAGACCCATTTTGTTCCAATAACATTGTCATCAGAGGGTCTTGACACTAGTTCCCAAACCTGATTCCTTTCAAACTCATTCAGCTCTTCTTGCATTGCTTAAACCCAGTTGTCATCTTGTAAAGCTTCTTTCATATTTTTAGGTTCAACTGTTGAAATATAGCACATGTGACCAAATTTTTGTTGGAATTTCCTTCTGGTCATCATCTCTTCTTTTCTAGATAGGATGTTGTCAACTGGATGTGCCTTCTGAATTCTGATAGATGGTTGTCCTCTAGGTTCTGGTTCTGACTCAGATTTAGATTCTGCAGTTTGTTCATTTTGTCATCGACTGGATGCATCTCACTCAGGTTCAGCATGTACTGATGTGTTGGACTGAGGCGGGATGTGTCCTACCTCGGTTCTGTTAGTCTGATTCTGTACTGAGATGACTTTCAGGTTTTCAATTTCAAGTTCCTGTGAATAAATAGAGTAGTCAGCAGTATATCAACTTTAACATTCACAGACTCAACAATATTCTGAGTTCTCATATTATAAATCCTATAAGCTCTAGAACTCGCAGAATAACCAACAAAGACTCTTTCATCAGATTTAGTATCAAATTTTCCTAGATGATCTTTATAATTCAAAATATAGCATTTACGTCCAAAAACATGAAAATAGCTCAATCTAGGTTTTCTGTATTTCCAAATTTCATATGGAGTCTGATTAATTCCAGGTCTAAGTGTTACTCTATTAATGATGTAACATGCAGTATTAATAGCTTTAGCCTTTAAGTTAGCAAGTCATTTTTTGCTATTAAGCATAACTCTAGCCATTTCCTGCAAGTTCCTATTTTTTTTGTCAACTACACCATTCTGTTCAGGGGTTCTAGGTACAGAAAATTCATACATAACACCATATTTCTCACAAAAATCAGAAAAATTAGAATTATCAAATTATTTACCATGATCACTTCTGATTCTTTTGATGGTAACACCTTCATCAGATTTTTCATTGGAGAGTTTCTGGAACAAAATACAAAATCTGTCAAATGTATCAGATGTTTCTCTAATAAAGTTAACCCATGTATATCTAGAGAAATCATCAACACAGACATAAATGTACCGTTTTCCACCAATGCTTTCAGTTTGAATAGGACCCATAAGATCCATATGAATCAGTTCAAATATACCTGAGGTGGACAGGTGCTGACCCGCCTTATTTGAGTTCCTGGTTTGCTTATCTTTCTGGCATGGTTCACATATGCTTTCAAGAATTGTTTTCAACTCTGGAATTCCTCTAACAGCTCCACTCTTGGTCAATTTAAACAAACTTTGATAATTCATGTAACATAATCTCTTATGTCAAATATCTGCAGGGTTAGTACTAGTAACTTTGCAAGTCAATTTTAGATTCAAAATATAGCATTTGTCACTAGACCTAACACCTTAGAGTAAAGTTTGTCCAAGTAAGTTTGAATTTGGTTCAAGATAAAAAAAAACTTTACATTCAGTTTTAGAAAATAGCACTCTCAGATTGTCATCACACAATTGACCAATACTCAAAAAATTTGCTTTCAATCCAGAAACAAATAAAACATCTTTTAGAGTGGGTAAGCCTTCAATGCAGATATTTTCAGATCCCTCAATATGATCTTGTTGTCCATCTCCAAATATAACTAAACTTGTTTCACCTCTGTGGAAATTGGACAGCAACTCCAAGTCACCTATCATATGCCTAGAACATCCACTATCAAAGTACCAAGTGTGAGAGATTAAAGCACTTAAAGAAAGTTTCACAATATAACTCTTGTACTCACCATTTTTCACCAAAACCTGCTTCACATTACCTTTTGTTTAAGGTATTTTAACTTTATGTGAGTTAATTAAGTTAATGTATTTTTGACAAGTAAAAATATCATGACCAAATTCACCACAAAAGTTACAATCTACCTGTCTGACCCTACCATATACTTTGGAGTTCTGAACTGGTCTGACAGTAGCAAGCTGATTTCTGGTATTCTGCTGTTGCTGTTTTGGTGGATTGTTCTTCTGGACAGTTCTGCTCGAACAGCGTCTAGACGTATCCTGTCTGGGTCCAGAATTCTGATTTTGTCATGTAAGTTCTATTTGGAAGTTTTCCTCTGATTCTTTTACAAAAACTGTCTGCTGAAAAGCTTTGCCTTTTCCATCATATCCTAGTCCAGATGTGTCTCATGAAGGTCTTCCATACTTCAGGACTTCATTTAACCTAGCAGCTCCAATTGTCAACTATTTGATCATCTTATTGGCATGCTCCAGATTCATTGAAAGCTGTTTGACCTGCTCATCTTTGTGTTCAATAGATTTGAGCAAATCTCTCTTTTCATCATTAAAAAATTTCATCATGACTTGGAGCATGTCAGACTTATCTTGTTCTGCAACAAGTTGACTCTATAGTACTGCACAGTTTAGACAGGATTTATCTTCACTTGAAGATGATTTTGCAGTGTTGGCAGTGAGGCAATTCGTAGTACGGGACTGAGGCTGGATATGTGCTGTCAGTATCGTAATATGTTCTTCTGATGAAGTATCGAATGCTGAGCCAGACGCGTCCTCCTCATCTTTACTCTAGGAAACTTTAATGGACTTTTTACATTTCTTCCACTTCCTTTGAGCTTTTGGACGTTCTGCTGCAATGTGGCCGTAGTCATCACAGTCTCTGCACTTTATCATGCTTAAAGATTGAGCCTTTCAGAAGTTGTTACCTTTGAATTTCCTGTAGTTTTATTTCTTCTGTTGATATGACTATTACTCTTCATCTCGATTCTGATTCTTCATATGAAAAGATCTTTAAGGTTTGTATTGATTATTGAATCTCCCATATTTTTGCTGTTTGGTTTTTAATAACTCTTTAAACTACTTGGTAAGGAGTGCAATGTTTTCTTCCTCATCAGATTCTTCCCCACTTTCAGAATCCTCCACCTTGCTCTTGAAAGCAATTCCGGGTTTCTTTTCTTTTCCCCTTTTGGACATGTTTAGCTCGTATATCAATAAAGACCCCACAAGCTCATCCACACGCATCTCGTCTAGGTTATTGCTCATCCACACGCGTCTAGGTTATATCAATGGTCGTGACCTTTATCTGGAACCTATTTGGAAGAGATCGTAGAATCTTCTTGACTATCTTCCGATCAGAATACGTCTTGCTTAGAGTTTGTGCCTGATTGGTGATCTCACACAACCATACATAGTAGTCCCTGAATTTCTCATTATCCTTCATTGTGATTTGCTCAAACTCAAGGGTGAGCAATTGGAATCTTGAGGTCTTGACTGCATTGGTTCCTTCATTAGCAATTTGAAGAGTGTCACATGCTTCCTTAGTAGTCCTACAATTTGTAACAAGCTTAAATTCACTTTGATCTGTAAAGGAAGAAATAGCACTTAAAGCTTTAGAATTACATCCACATGTAGTATTTTCTTCAGCAGTATATTTAGCTTCAGGCTTAATAGTAACAGTACCATCTTCAGCTGTGACTGTAGGTGCTGTGTAAGATGTCCAAGCCCTATTATCAATTGACTGAATATAAATTTGCATAGTTAGACCTGATCTCACTAGTAACTTAAGTGAACCAACTGTAAATCCGTGGTTATCTATATTCTAGTCAGAATATATCTTACCTAGATATGTTTAACTGGTGTAAAGTGTAACGTGACCTAGATGTGTCTAGCTCTAGTCTAAATGCGAAAATAAATAACACCAGAATAATTACGCAAAAACCTAACTAGGAAAAACTGCGGACACCCTTACCACGGGACAAACAAATACACTAATTATGAGGTGAATTTAGTACAAAGAAAGAATCAAACGTGCTATCACAATAGACACTAAATAATCAAAAGGTAATCTTATAAAAGGCTTCATCTTTACGCCTTTTGATATGAGACAATTCCCGTTGCTCCTTCTTTCTCCCGCGCACCTCGCGAAACGTACATCAAGCTCTTAGAGATCTCCCGAACTCATCTTGAGATGACTTGACCTCTTAAACTACTTGTACTTCCGTGGATGTCCCTTGCACCAATGTAGTCGCCTACCACGTACTTGAAGAGTTGCCAAACACAAACACGTTGTGTACTTAAACTTCGGTTTGCAAGACAAAGTCTCGCAGTAAAATGGCAGTGTTCATATTTTCTCTTTTGCTGTCGAGCACTTTAGAATAATGCACAAATTAATTTCTTACTTTCAACTCAGCTTTTGCTCGCGCACTTAACCTGCAAAGAGATAATACATATATAGGTAAGAGTTTGATTTTTTGTATAAGTCAAGAATCCAACTTACTATATACATGTAGTAGAAAACAAATTAAGGAAAGTTAGATATGCAATATACCATAAATTCAAACTTACCTAATTCTAGTTGAACTCTACATGCGCATAAATAAGACTTCTAGTTAAACATGGTAATACTCACTTAACAAGGAAACATTAAGACATTACATGTATATCGAGTTCTTGAGCCTTAAGATAAGTACACACGCCACAACTTATCTTTTAGCCTAAGTCAACTAAATTTGCATGCTAATAATAAAATCACACTTGAACATAAGTCATGCAACAAATCATGACAACATATAAACAATGTTTGACACTTAACCAAAAATTAGAAATGCCAAGATGTAGATATTTTTCGTACTAACACTAATGATGAACACGTGTTTAAATAGTAAAAACTACAATGCAATTATATTGTCACTACAAATTTTCATTCCAACACCATATATTAAACAACATTTTAAAATTTACTTAGATGCCCTTAAATAAAATTACATTTATAACCTTTATTTAGATATAGGATGTTTCACATGATCTTTTTATTATTTTCACATCACAATCAAATACCATGGCTTTTTCTCTTTTGAATCTTATATTCTCCGTATCTCCTTCCGCATATTTTCTTCCAATTATCACTGGAAACAACTTAGAAAATTTTTTCCAGCTCTCACCATCATTTTTTTTCGACAGCTTTTGGTTTTACTTAAGACTTGACATTATTTGCATATTCCAAATTGAGTTAGAAACAAACAATAATTAACCCAACAAATTTTAATTCTAAAACTAATAATGACAACCCATTTCATCAAATTGTTAATCGGAATCTAGTAAAACAGAAAATGGACAGCAAACAATGAAGAATTCACCTCTATTCACAGTGTGAACCCAACAATAAACAAAAATTAAGTGGTTATGGCTTCCAACAATGGTGTTTGATTTCCTTATTTGATTCTAAATTTTGATTTTATTATATTTTATTTTATATTGGTTATAGACATAAATTTATTGTGGCGTAACTATCAATTTTCATTCTTAAATGTAGTGGGGTTAAAATATGATGAGAAAATAAAAATTTATAGTAGCAATATAATTACTCAAAAGTTAAACCCTAAAACTCGTCTAATGGGCTAAATTATAAATATGATGTAGGCATACACTTAACACTCTCACAAATTCAACACAAAAGAAACGGATTCAACTCCAGAAAAAAACACTTGTTTTTCTTAATCAAGAGTAATCGAGAACTCTAGAATGAATGAACATAAATATAAATAGACGGGCCACACTACTACAGAATAACTATTTAGGCATCAGTTGAATTGATGAATACGCGTCAGTTTTGAAGGTGATGCTATTGGCAGTGACACACATACTAACAGTATACGCGTCGATTTTTAGGCGACGCCTAGGGCTGTGCAAAAAGACTGAGCCCGATAGGCCCAAATTGGGACCGGACCAGACCGAAACCACCAGTCTTGGTCCGGGCTTTAACTTTTAAAAATCGGGTTTAAGCTTGAAACTCAAAGCCTGAATTGTTATAGTCTGGTCATGGGCTTTGACATAAAGCCTGAAAAAACTCAAAAAGGAAGTATGACTTAATATTTTACAGTTTACTCTATCTTCTAACACATGGTAGAAAAAGGCGAACAAATTCAAATAGGAGACATTTGTGAAACATAATTCAAAGAGAACGATGTGTTTATTTTTATAAATCATGTTATATGTCTTTACATATTATAAAAATATGGTTTAAAAAAAAGATATTTACTTGGATAATAGTGGTTTGACTAGTTTTGTATTCGCTTTTTTATGACATTGATTTGAAGATAAATGAAATGAAATAATTCAACCAATATATGTAATAATAATTAAATAGAAAAACGAGATAAGTTCGATATGGGGAGTAATAGCAATTTAGAACATTGATTTTCTAATTAAAAAATAATAAAAAAGACTCTTATGTATATATGGGATTTTTTTTTGTTTTTATATTGGAAAATAAACATTGATTTTTCATGTACATACTAAGTTTGTTTCTGTCTCATATTTATACATTTAGAAAATTACAAACCCGAACAAAACCCAAAAAGATCCTAAGAATTACGCGAACCCGGACCAAGATTGAAACTGAACGGACTTGTCGTTTATAAGCCCAAAACCGGACTGAACCGAAAATAATTGGTTCGGTCTTAGGCCTTTCAAAACTCGAGCCCGAAACCCGAACGCACACCGTCACCATACGTTTGGGTTAGATTATTTCTAGTAATTTGTCGTCGCTTAGCGATGCCTAAAATGCATAATAGGCATCGGTTGTAAAGGAAGAACCGACGCATATTGTGAACTTTAGGCGTCAGTTTATCCTTTAAAACTGATGGCTATTGTTTTTTCCCCCCTCTTCTTCTTCTCTAGATCCACTAGCAATCATCTTGCTTCATTTCCAATAATACCATTTTTTTCTTCTTATTCTCTAGATCTACCAGCCAATGTAACTCTAACCGACATTTACAGAGCCATCAATTCCAATAATACCATTTTTACTCTTCAAAATTCAAACTCTTTATAACATTGCATAGACCAGCGAAGGTATTTAGCATGTTTTAGTTCCACACGCCGTTCGTAGAAAACATTTGGATTTGCTTCAAACAAATTTTCCAATCTCAAGCATATTTCCAAAATACAATAAATATCATAAAATCGCCAATATCAAATCCCCCAGTTATCAAAGACCACAATGCGGAAACTCACAATCTTAACTAACAATATTTCACAATGCAAATCAGGAAAAAGAGTACCTGGGATTGTGAAAAGGTCCAACCTTATTGGCATACAGGGGCACTGGATTTCCAACTTTGCATCGATGATCAAATGCATCCGACAGCACAGGAATGACGGTACCCAGTAGGATGAAAATGACGACATAACGCCTTACTGTCGCCATAATTCTCTTCTTCTCCCTCATTCTTCTCTCACCCACCGACTGAGAAAATGTATTTGCTCAGTATCAGATATATAAGTATTGAGAGAGGGAATTTAAAGAGAAATGCCACAAATCTTGATCGCCTGCCGACTACTTTAGATGGGAATTAAAAACGTAGAAGTAAAGATTTCCTGAATCTTTTCTTAATTTAAAGTTAATTGTAGATTTCGTTCCTTATCAACTGGAAATGGTTGCACTGCCATTGGATTGAATCGACTCGGTCACATTTTGGGATAGAAGGAAAAAATGAATTTAGGGATCAATTTACATTCTGAGTGATGTACTCGTACTGTTAATTTAAACTTGAATGCGTTTGGAATACACGTCGGTTCCCCATTCCTTGAGGAACCAGCACGTATTGTTGATTACAGGTGTTAGTGAACCGAAGCGTATTGTGTAGCAAGTCCAAATACACGTCAAAAACCGACGTGTATTTGTTTGCCGAAATTTTCAAAAATGCCACCGTCTTTTATTTGCGCGTCGTTTTTTTAACAAACCGACGTGCATTCCCTCTTTTTTTGTCTATTTTGTAATAATGCTTAGTGGGCTACAAACTCTTAATGGGTTAGGCACAAATAATTGTGAAAAATAATCAACACTTAAAATGTAAAGTAAAGAAATAGCACCAAAATTGAAAATAGCAACATAATTTGGCAAAAATACGATATGAGAAGTAGCAAAGTGACTAGTTCAGTCTGTCTCGTCAAGCTGCAGCAAAAGTTGGTTTCATGGCCCATAAATAGGCTTCATGTGCAAAAGTTATGCACATCAACAATTATATCATTCCAAGTATGTAAGTGCATGTTCTTCTTCATTAGACACTCAAGCCTAATCATTCTCCTCAGAGTCAGAAAGATACAACCTCAAATCGGCATCGCTGTTGTCATTATACTCATCATAAAGAATAAGATATTTAACATTAAAGACATCTTATGTGCATACGAGGCTGGAAAGTTTCACATGATATCCATTTGGATTAATTTTCGCAACCACTTCAATGGGACCAATTGTGAGAGTAAAGAGTTTTAGAGTATTCACGAGAAGGAATGGGGTCCTTGGTAAGGAAAGCCTACATAAAATCACAACCTCAAGCTACACAGAGTGATGATGTCTATCTGCTGCTGCCTTATACTTAAAGGTGAATTCAATCAAATCAGCACACGTCGGCCCATGAACCTGTTACAAGTTACGAATAAAATACATGGCTTGAACATGTAGCCAAGTCTTAGAAGGAAGAGTTAACAAGTCAAAGCGGCCACACGGTAGGATGTTGTATACAATCTAAAAGGGACTAAAACCTATACTGCGATTATGAGCATTGTTGTGAGAAAACTCTACCGGATTGAGCAGCTGATCCCAGGACCTCAGGTTTTCCCCTACTAAACAATGTAACAAATTGCCCAAGGAATAGTAAACCACCTCAATTTGATCATCAATTTGAGGATGATATGCACTGCTGAAATTAAGAGATGTATTAACAATCTTATCCGATCTCTCCGCCAAAGGTGACTGAGAAATTGATTCTCTATATCCGACACAATAGAAGTGGGAAGTCTATGAAGGTAGTACACTTCACAAAAGAATTTTTACTAAGCAATATTAACCACATCTGTTGTTTTCTTGCACGGAATGAAGTACACCACCATGGAGAATCGATCAACAACTATAATCATTCACGTCCTGTAAGCGACAAAACCCAACACGAAATCCATGCGAATATTGGTCCAAGGTACTAAAGGAATAAGTAATGGCTAATAAAGGCCCGCATCTGTGGATTTTCCCTTTGCCAAATGACAGATCCGATATCACAAAACACACCGTTCCATTTCACGATGAATAATAGGCCAGAAAAAAGAAGTTGTAATAAGAGCCAGAGTCCTATCATGTCTCACTTGGCCCCTACCCATGATATTCCTCAATCAGCTTCAACCCCTTCAAGTACAAAACTTTGCTCCAAAATGAAATGAGGGTGCAGACCCTATAACAAATGTGCATAAATGGGGCCAAAGTATAGAACCTACTGATTGTTTCTATGAAATACTCACTATTTTCATCAATCAATAAATTTTCAAATTTTAGAGCTGGAGGCGCGTATGGTGTTGGATATTAAAAAGTCATTTATTAAGTTCAGCTTTATTTAAGATTTTATCATCCAAACTTTACGTCATTTGATTTGGGATTTTATGTAGAACAAATTTTACCATTTTATTTAAATAAGAATTTCCGCACTTTACCGTTAATTTTTAGCACTCAGATTATTTGAAAAGTTATTAGAAAAAAGTTCAACTAACATTTCGAGTATTTAGAATTCTGGGCATTACATGTACCTTCTCTAAAGAACAACCCCCAACGGTGAGAGGTTGGTTTATAAAACTCATCATTACTTTGTACGTCATATCCCATAAAACCCATATTCATTCAATTTAGAACCAAAGTAACTGACTAACTTCCACCCAACGGAAGCTTGTCTACGAGTACCCTTCTCCAAAAAAAATATAAAATAAAAAAATAATAATAATAATAATTTCACGATAGCAAGATGTCCACATTAAATGTGGACACTGAAAATGGAAAAAAAAGAACCAATTTGAATCATCAAGCATGCTAACCAACACAATATCCATTACAGTAAGCAAACTACATAATTTCCATTACAAAAATCATAAAACACAATAACTCAACTTTGGAAAAAAATAGTCAAACAGGACAAATGAAACGGAAATTGTAACTCGCATGCATATAAAAGAAATATTATAAAAGAACATTGATAATTACATGGAACAAATTTAAAAGTCAGAAAATGAACACTGAAGACACTTTCCAGATAATAAGGCAAATCAGAAAAGCCCAAAAGTAAAGAACACTGTCCATAAACAATTTCATGTATATATCAAGCAACTACAGTAACTTAAATTGACATACAAAGAAAAATATTTGATAAGAGTAGAACTTATTTTGCCAAAGAGAATCTAGAGTAGAACTTATGTAAAAGAGTTTTTGATTGGATTTTCAGACAATTGGGCAAATGTGGACAATCAAAAGCTTTCCAAAAAAGTGGAATAGTAATTAACCTATCTAATGTTCATTAAAATAAAAAAAGCAGAAAAGTTACTATGGAAATTAATTGTTGAGTTAAATAAGTTACAAATTTAGAAATTGAATAGTTGAGTGGAATATATTAAAAAGTCATACTCTGCCATTAAACACCAATCAAAATTCAAGTATAGAAAAGCCCAAAAGATCAGAGCACTGTGTATCAACAATATCATGTATGTATTAAGCAACAAAGTAGAAATTCAATTGATTTGCAAAGAGAAAGAAATTGAAATTAAAAAAAAAAAAACATTAACTTATAAAAGAGAGTTGAAATTAGAAATTTTTGCAAATAAGTATTTAAAGTAGAACTTATGAAAAAGAGTTATACATAATTTTCAGACACAAAGGCAAATAAAGCTTTCAAGTGCAATAATTTTAAATGCGGACAGTTGCAAGCAACCCAAAAAAGTAGAATAGCATTTAACCTATCAAACGTTCATTAAAAAAAAGCAGAAAAGTTCCATGGAAAAGAAATAGTTTTTTTTTGTACAATGGAAAAGAAATAGTTGAGTGGAATAAGTTTCAAATTCAGAATTTAAATAGTTGAGTGGAATATATTGAAAAACCATACTCTGCCATTCAACACAAATCAAAATTCAAGTACACAAAGTAAATACATGAAATTAAGTGGACTACATGAAATTATATACTGTGGAAATAAGTTATAAAAGAAATATAATAAAAGCACATTGATAATTACATGGAACAAATTTAAAAGTAAGAAAACAAACACTGAAGACACTTTTCAGATAATAAGGCAAATCAGAAAAGCCCAAAAGAAAAGAGCACTGTGCATAAACAATTTCATGTAAATATCAAGCAACAAAGACCCAAGCAAGAACACCTCAGGATTCCTGGAAACTCATATGATCCTAGGTCAAGAGGCTAATTTTCAAGGAGGCCGTGAGGAGGATAAAATTAATAAGAACAAAAAAAATTAAGAATCAGACACTGTTGCATAAAACAGAACACAGCAAGAAGAATACACAACCTCATACCATATTCACGGGTGTTCATTATGTAATGTGAATAGCATTTAACCTATCAAATGCGGAAAGTCACAAGCAACCCAAAAAAGTTGAATGGCATTTAACCTATCAAATGTTCATTTCAAAAAAAAAAAAAAAAAAAAAAGGCTGAAAAGTTCTACGGAAAAGAAATAGTTGAGTGGAATAAGTTTCAAATTCAGAATTTGGATAGTTGAGTGGAATATATTGAAAAATCATACTCTGCCATTAAACACAAATCGAAATTCAAGTACACAAAGTAAATACATGAAATTAAGTGGAATACATAAACTTTTATACTGTGGAAATAAGTTAGTTGAGTGGAATAAGTTACAAATTCAGAACTTGAATAGATGCATGAAATATATTAAAAGGTAATATTGTGCCACTAAACACTAAGCAAAATTCAAGTACAGATAAGCCCAAAAGAACAGAGCAATGTGCAACTACAATAACATGTATATATTAAGCAACCAAGTAATACTCTGCCATTAAAGTAATAATAATATGGAATAAGTTATTCTCTGCCATTAAAGTAGTTCAAGTAATACTATGAAATAAGTAACAAATTCAGAACTTGAATAGATGCATGAAATATATTAAAAAGTAATACTGTGCCACTAAACACCAATCAAAATTCAAGTACAAATAAGCCCAAAAGAACAGAGCATTGTGCAATAACAATAACATGTATATATTAAGCAACCAACTACTACTCTGCCATTAAAGGAATAACAATATGGAATAAGTTATACTCTGCCATTAAAGTAGTTCAAGTAATACTATGAAATAAGTTACAAATTCAGAACTTGAATAGCTATATCTTTAATATTAAAAAGTAATACCCTACCATTAAACACCAATCAAAATTAAAGCTAACAATACTTAACCCCATGAAAAAGATAAAATAAAACAATATTATGTAACACTGGAAATTATCAGTCAAACAATCAGCATAAAATTCCAGACAATTCCATTCAAAACCAACCCAAATTCAAGTCAACAATAATTAAACCCCATTAAAATTGCAAAGCTTTAATCAAAAAAAAAATCAATTATTGAAATAGCAGTACATACCTCTTCATCTGAAAATATAAACTCCACTGAATACAACTCACTAGGATTATTACGATAGGGACAGACCACTTTCAAACCACGTGTACAAGGAAGGCCCACGTCAAAACAACGGTCATCTACATCCCTCAACATATTCCGGAAAGGAGCCATTGAACAAAAAAAAAATATATTATAAATAAAAATTTATGAGTAATGTAAGAAGACATAAATCTGAAGGAGAGTAAATAAGGACTCAACTTCTGGGTGAGGTTGGGGATCGAAGTGGGTGGCCTTAAATAGGCGATACACATATAACCTCTCCCATCAGTACAGGGCACTCAACTCAAACAATAAAAAGATAAAATCGATCATACAATTAAGAAAAGGAAAATCCACAATGCAAAACCTAAACTGATAATTAATAAGCAATTTAAAATAAATAAAATAAACAGAGATAATGGTATGATTAGCATAGTCAATCATATCAAGCGAATCACAGACGATAAAACCCTAATCTCCAAGACACTGAATGGTTGACAATAGATGATATAAGGAACTAAGTGACTGCAGATAAGGAAGGAAACAAATTGAATAAGGGAATACTCAAATTGGCCACTCAACCAGCTTTCCAAAAGTCACTGGGAAACATCTCGACCGTCAATGAAGAAGACCGAAATAAAAAACAATTGCAAAGAATATCTGATTTAATCGCCTAGAAGATAAGGCAATATAATCAACCAAATCCGAAGAAAACAACAGATAAAATAAACCCTAAATCAGAAGAATGTAAACATCGAAGAATAGTAGGATAAGGAAAAACCATAACCCCGATAAGTAAGGAGAGCTAATCAGGACGATTTCCCAACTTCTGAAGAACATCTCCATTGTTGATGAAGAAATCCGATATCAATAGACAACTACGAAGCATATCCGCTTGGATCCCCAGAAGATCAATCAGAATCAACGACCAAAAGGCATGACTATAATATAGAGAAACCTAAATCTGGGGATGCAAAGAGTAAAGAATAATTAGATAAGGAAGGGAACCAATTAGAAATATTAAAATTGGGAAGTAAAAATGTAGTAAAAATGTCGACCACACTGTTGACCACAAAAAATTAGTAAATGTCCTTAATACCCCCACTTATCTAGTTTTTGGAGGAAAACTACGTACAAATGTACCGCGGACTTCTTTTCCAATTAAGGATATATAACTTTTCCAATTAAGGATATGTATATATATAGTGTTGGGCTTTATTAAGAAATCTAAGTTTTCTTAACATTTACATGCTTGGGCCACACAATAGTTGATATCAATCCAGCGTCTGGCTATAGCTAGATCTTCCATGTATGGAAAATATTAGGTAAATTATTTCCAAAATGGAAGAGGAAAGACAAATTACCTATTTTAAGATAAGGGTAAGCCTGAGCGTGGTTTGAGTTAGTCGTGGTTTTAAGAAAAATAAGCAAACCGAACACCGATAGTTTTTTGAGAAAATAACCATCAAGTTATTTTCTAATTTTAAAACCAAAGATTTAGTTTTGGTTTGGTTTGGTTTGGTTTCGTTTAGTTATAGTTACATAAAAATAAAAAAAAATGGTTCAATTAGGTTATCGACAAAAGGTAATAAGATAAAAGTATGTACTTTGTAGGAACAACAATTATATTCTAGGGTTTGAGTTACACGGTTTTAATAGAAATCAAGATTATTTGATAACTTTATTCTTTTAACTTGAAATTTAAATTAAGAATTAAATTAATAAATTCGAAATCAAATAATTTAATTTGGTTATAGTTTGGTTAATGGTTTTGGAACAAAAACCATATTCATACCATAATCAGATGGTTTTTGGTTTTACTAATCATAATTGTTTGAAAATTTAGAAAAACCGAACCAAATTGGAACCAAACCATTCAATTTTGATTTGGTTCAGTTGGTTATGGTTATTTTGCCCAACTCTAAATAATGCTCTCAATTATACCTCTAATTTATACCTATTTATAAATTTACCCTTTTAGATTGTACAAATACTCCCCTTTTATTCCTTTTTCATTATATTAAATTATTCATAATAAAAATAATTCTATCAATTTTTATTTTTAACATTTATTTTAATTTAATAAAGTCTTATATATGCACATATATACTCAATACCCTAGTTATATACATTTCTTTTCCATTCATCCATTTCAATTTCAACCTATATACTACCACCTTCTCCGGCTTCCGCCGCCACCGCCTCTTCCTCTGCCACCACCTTTACCCGTCACCATTGCCTCTTGGCTGCAAATTACAGCAGCAGCGCCATTGCTGTTGTTCGTCGACAGCTACAAAGCAACATCACACCAACTCCGATTTGATGCCGTGAGTAGCCTACTGATACACAATATCATGATACCATTATGCATTTTCATTTTTTTTTTCAATTTTTTCATAGCAGTGAGACACCATGATGCATTTGTTTTAATCTTTTTTGTTTTCTTGGTACCATGATATTTTTTGGGTGGTTGTTGTTACGACAAATTTCAATGCTAACAATATAATGTGGTACTAATTAAAATTCATATATGAAGGCTTCGTTGACGAATAAGAAAAAAAATTCAAACTAAAGTATTAATTAATTTTGCTAACAAAACTGGTAGTAAAATGAAAAGAAAGCTAATAACTAATGTAGCTGTAAAGCATCAGTTTAAATGCTATCACTTGCAGTGATCCAAAAAACGTCCATCAAATCAAAGTACATAAATTCATAATTATTCAAAGACGTGCTAGTTCATAATAGTGTTTTTCAGTTACTATCCATTATTTCTCTATCAAGAATGTCTTATATCAAGGATTTTTGTATACATTTTTCCAATTAAACGATGTTGTGTGCTTCTTACTTCAGAGTCTAAAGCATAAAAAACACCTGAATCTAGATAAAAAAGATCATCATTAAAAAAAATTTTAAAAACAATTTTTTCCTGATAAAAATAACTGGTAATGTTTTGAATAAGTTACAATTCATCCAAGAGAGAGAGTGTGTGTCCTATCCAACTGGAATAATTGGAAAAATCTAGAAAGCAATTGAAAATTGAAAGAATTGAAAAAAAAAAAGAAAAAGAAAAAGAGAATAGCGTAATATATTCACCGCACAACATACACCAACCAAAAATGAAAAGACACAAATATCTTAACTTATAACAGTTTTGATGGGAAAATTGTGGTACTACTATAGCGCAGACTAATTTCCCTATATATATATATATTACTTAACAGTTTTTGCTTGGAACAAGTGCAGGTTCCCATTCTTCTTCCTTTCCTTTCGAAGCCTATTTTGGCTCCTTAACTAATAATCCATTGTGTTATTAAAATATGCATGTATTTCATTTTCATCTATCTTTATAAATAAATGTAATTAAAATCTTATTAATTTTCTAATATACTCTTATTTAATGTACATTGTTATCAACAAAATAATACTACTAAAATGAAATAGTTTTTCTGTCTGACTATAGCTAGCTCATCCAATCCAATTGACGTGAAAAATCTCATAGGTAATTATTTCAAAAATAAAAGGTTACTTGTTCCCAACCATGCGTTGCACAGGTAGAGTTCTAAAAGAGTACTATAAATAAAATGTAGCACAATGATAAAGAAAGTATTAAGCAGGACCTACGTGGATTTAATGTGCATTATACGCTTGCAAGTAATGTGTAATTGTCTCTATTTTGTGTTTTAATTGTTTCTAGGAGTACGTGGCAAATGAGGTTTCCAAACTCGCATTTCATATATTTCAGTTAAGAAGATTAATTATGGAAATTTTATTTAGAGACTTCACAACTTGAACCTCCATTTCCCAATTCTTATTTTACTTCTCATTTTATTCAGGGCTTCTCCATGAGCTAGAATTTGCAAGTTACAACATAGCACCAAGACATGTGAAATATAGCTTCGATACAAGAATGCTGGATGAAAAAAAATTCATATTAAAAAATTAAAAGTCGTGTTGACTAAACTATTGTATTAGCATCATATTGATCAAGTTAGGAAGCAAAATTGATCGTGGATACTAAGTATATTGTTGGAAAAGCGAGTCATATCACCATTATTTGAAGTAGTCAAATTAGTGTTACTCTTGTGGTCGTAAAACTAATTTAACAAAATGTCCATTTGTTTTGTATTTTTTTCTTCATGACCCTTTTTTGTTAGTCCAAAGTATAATGACTTCCAACAAATTGACAAGTATCACCTATCAAATATACTACGTAAAAAATAATATAATTTTTCATTGAATAATATTGTGGGCATGAAGCTGCTAGCACGTAGAAAATACATTGATATAGGGGAAAGCAATTCAAGGTGACTGTTGCTTCATGAATATATTATGATTTACAACTATACAAGTGAAGTTGTATGGAAAACGACATGTTTTATATTTTTAATAAATTGTAGAATAAATTTTTGTATTTGTAAATGATCAACTTTCTAAAGAAACTGTAGGATATAAACACAAAAATACAATAAACTATTATCTTTGCGCAATAAATTGGCCAACAAAATTGAATTGAATAAATGCTAAATTTGATTAATATTAATATATATATATATATATTAAAAGAAAAAGAATGATAAAATATCCATACATTTGAACGGATTTTATTTTTATTTTGTTAAATGGGTACGCACAACTATACACACACCCGAGTGATGCATGAACACAAATTATTGACAAAATAAATAAATTATATATTAGATGAAAGTACTCAAAAATCTCATGAATGTTATATAATAAAACTATATACCCATGTGGCATGAATCTATATTCTTATGTCATGCGCCTGCATGGGTGAAATTTGCGGAATTTCTTTAGTTTCCTATTTTAGTTGAAACTCTTTTCGTGGCCAACTTAATACATGATTTTTACCTTGTTCTTATGATTTCATAGACCATATAAAAGGGTCTAACCTAGTATTGAAAAAAAACCTTCGCATATACATTCACTTGACATATGAACACTTTGTTCTCGCGAGAAGTTTGTATTGAGATTTTGAGTAGAGTTTTTGGGTTGAAGGAGTATTGGTGCAATCATCTTCTTCTCCAACTTTATTCATCAAAACCCGGTGATGTATTCTTGCTCTTGTATGCTTAATTTTATCTATTCAATAAGTAACTAAATATCTTTTCTTGGGACGAGCAATGTAACCCCTTTGTGAACCCTAGTTATATGTTTATTGATTCAAATTGTTAAATTGATTTCTAGTTAATTCTTTGTTGTTTCTTTGAATTGTTTTCACTTATTAGAGCTCCATAGGTGGATGTTTATTGGTTTGTGTTGAACTCGAGAGAGGAATGCATGAATTAGAATTAAGCGATAGAGAACATTAATTTGGACATGACAAAAAAATTTGCTTGTGGTTAGTGCGGTCACGTAAATTGAACTTTGGGGATGTTTATATGAATTTCTTGTTGTTAATGCACTTAAGAGGGTTGTTAACGTGCTCACTTAGAGATAGGTGAGGGGGCATAATTTAGTAGGATTAACTAGATTCGAGAGGGGTAGCTAATTAATTACGTGAAACTCGATCGTTAACTAGGATTGATTTTTGTTGAATAGATGAATGTGTAGCTAGGGGAATCAATGGTGGTGAAATTGTGAGTCCCAAGTTCCCAAAATTCTTGAGAAAACTATCACACTCAACTTCACATTTTTAATTGCTTAATTTCTTTAGTTTTGCTTTCATTTAGTTTAATCTTAAAAAGAACATCCAAATTTCGATCATTTCAACTAAAGCGTGAATTGGATTCTCGGTATTTAAATCATTCCTCGTGGGAACGATAATCCAGACTCCTTGTCCATTATATTACTTGTTCGACCCGTACACTTGCGGCCTACACACACACACATTTCAAACGAACAAGTTTTTTGCGCCGTTGTCGGGGATACTTGACATAAGAATACTTTGTTCTCTCGATAAGTTTGTCTTGGGATTTTGAGTAGAGTTTTTGGGTTGAAGGAATATTGGTGCAATCATCTTCTTCTCCAACTTTATTCATCAAAACCCAGTGATGTATTCTTGCTCTTGTATGCTTAATTTTATCTATTCAATGAGTAACTAAATATCTTTTCTTGGGACTAGCATTGTAACCCCTTTGTGAACCCTAGCTATATGTTTGTTGATTTAAATTGTTAAATTGGTTTCTAGTTAATTCTTTGTCGTTGCTTTGAATTGTTTTCGTTTGTTAGAGCTCGATAGGTGGATGTTTATTGGTTTATGTTGAACTCGAGAGAGGAATGCATGAATTAGAATTAAGCGATAGAGAACATTAATTTGGACAAGACAAAGAGATTTGCTTGTGGTTAGTGCGGTCACGTAAATTGAACTTCGGGGATATTTACATGAGTTTCTTGTTGTTAATGCACTTAAGAGGGTTGTTAACGCGCTCACTTAGAGATAGGTGAGGGGGCATAATTTAGTAGGATTAACTAGATTCGAGAGGGGTAGTTAATTTATTACGTGAAACTCGATCGTTATCTAGGATTGATTTTTGTTGAATAGATGAATGTGTAGCTAGGGGAATCAATTGTGGTGAAATTGTGAGTCCCAAGTTCCCAAAATTCTTGAGAAAACTATCACACTCAACTTCACATCTTTAATTGCTTAATTTCTTTAGTTTTGCTTTTATTTAGTTTAATCTTAAAAAGAACATCCAAATTTCGATCGTTTTAACTAAAGCGTGAATTGGATTCTCGGTACTTAAATCATTCCTCGTGGGAATGATAATCCAGACTCCTTGTCTATTATATTACTTGTTCGACCCGTACACTTGCGGACTAGACACACACATTTCAAACGAACAAGTTTAATATTAATATTCAACAAATGAATTTATTATTCTTATAATGTTTAATTGGACGTAACTAATTGTCTTTGTTTCAATTTATAAAATCTAGGCAAATCTACTCAAATTTGAATACTACCATTTAATCTATAAATAACTTATAAATTAAATTAAGAAGAATGATTTGAGGAGCGCAAGACGGTGAAAACAGGCCCCCATACAGTTGTGTAAACCGAACCAATTAATTTTAACACATCAGGTGTCATTAGCGAAATTGTGGGCATGAAAATGTGAAATTGAGCCTTAATTGTGATTGAAAACTCTTCTTTAATGTGTGTGTAGATGATGATGATGATGATGTTGATGATTTATATATTAATTAAAAGAACTAAGTCTCAGTACCTTATATACCGCGATTTTCCTGTATTGTTTATTTAGTAAATCTTGCGATTCAAAGAAGATTTGAACACATTTCAATTGAGTTTAGCACCCAAGCCTTTACCGTTTTACCCATTTTTTATTTATTAGACTTTTTCACTAATAAATTAAAATATTAAATCTGAAAAGCCAATTCTAAAACAAATACTAATCCATCTTAATTCGTTAATTCATCATCTCCACCATGTGTGTTGATGAACTTAAGGTTATTTGAATATTTTTTTTATGCATTTTACATTTTTTTTTAATTTTTTTAGTTTTATTAGAATTTTTTAAAATAGTGTAGCTACATGGTATTTTTTACCTACTTGACCCGAATCACCCTGCCACGTATCCGATTCAAACAGGTATGGGCAGGTATGGAATGTGGTTAGTAGAAAGAAGGCAGGGTACGGGGAGGTGTATCCAATCAGAACCTGTCCATTGTCATTCTTACTGTTAAGATTCCTTCTATTTTCAAATTAATTAAAATATGATGTCTATCATATCTCATTTTTTTTGCCCTCAATTTTTAGATTAATTAAATTTGAAGATTTATTCTCTTATTATGAGAGAAGCATCGCCTCTTTCCGCAAATACCTCCATATCTGACCTTATTTCAATTGAACCGTATGATATCTGAAAATTTAGATTTAATGTAAAATGCGATGGATCGAAGATGGTAATGACTTAATAAGTTAAATGTAAATTATACCACATTTTTCTATTCGAATTCTCATTACAGTTCATCTTTTCAAAAACTATATATAAAAATGTTTACAACAAATATTTTTAATACTTATAATATGCTGTTGACTCATGTTTTGTCTTTGATGACCTATTATTCATGTTGGAATCTTATATTTTGTCACTAACTTTAATTCTAGAGATTACAAATTTAAATTTGACAAATATTGTACATTTGTCGTTAAACGTACACTTTTGAATGTGGTAAATGTTGGTAATTTATTTTTCACATTATTACATATGTACTAGAGATTAGATGTAAGAATGTAGATTGCCTTCTGAACAATCTTAAACTTTACGATTACTAAGTCAATTGATCTTACTAATTCAATTAATGTATACTTATACTTTTATATTTTCTACTGAGATATATTTTAATAAATTTTTCTACCTATACAACGTACGAGTGGTTTAACTGGTAATAATAATATAAGTTTAATTCACAAATATTCACAAATTCAACCTTTTTTGAACAAATTCAAAATTTATATATATTACTTAACAATTTTCACTTGCACCGTAGGTTCCCATTCTTCCTTTCCTAGCCTATTTTGACTCCTTAACCACATGGTCCTTCCGTCCTATTAAAATAGACATGCATTCTTTTGTCGTCTGTCTCAAATTATTATAGACCCTTTTTTTATAAATATATATTTGAAATCTTTAGTTTTTTAATATACTTGTTTGATTCTCATTATTCTCATCATTTATAATTTTATCTATTTATAATTTTATGCACTACTGATTTGAAATTTGATTTGACAACTATTCAATTACAACTACATATTTTAAACATTTTTACATTTTCAATACACATTCTACATCTCTTCTCATTATAATTTCCTCAAATTAGAAAAATAATGAGAATCAAACAAGCTCATGTGTATTGTTATCAATAAAATAAAAATATTAAAGTGAAATAATTACTAGTAAAATATTAGGAGTATATTCACAGGTTGCCCTGAGGGTGTGTAAGTATGCGATTGCACATGACCTCATCATCCAAGTCATTTAAAAAAAATGTATTATTGTGACACCAATGTTTTAAAAAGTTTAATGAAAGTTATTGGGTTTAGAATATATTTCATTATTTTGAAAAACTAATTTTTCACTCGTGCGATGTACACGAAAAATAATTCAAAATAATCTAACTTATTTTAAGGATTTGAGAAATTAGATGCTAACACACGTAAAAAAAAAAGTTGAAAAACTAGATATGGTAGTATAGTATCATATATTTGTTCAAACATAGTTATATTTTATTTTAATCTTTTCATATGATATAAATAATCAATTCATAAAAATTATCAACTATTAACTTTATTTATATGTGTCAAAACCCATGTGGTATAATAGTATCTTAGTCAACTATCAAACTCTTGAACAAAGAGGAGAAAAGTTAGGAATAATTTGTTCGAAATCAAAGAAGGGATTGTCTTGATTGTTGGATTGTTATGGGAATAAATGGATAATTAAAAAAATGATATATAAGATAATTCAAAGATAGAAGTATGAAGATAAGATAACTTGAAAATTTTAAAAACAACTCGAGTAGAAATTTAAAAAAAAAAATTGATATAGAAAAGTATTTACAGCACTGATTATTGTATTTGGAAACAAAAAGACTAAATTATCCCTACTTTTAGTAAAAGTGGTTGGATAATTAATATATAGATTAAACAAGAACTACCTTTGAAATTTAAATTTTCCCATAACCATCATGGGGCCAAAAAAGGGGGGAAGAGAGAAACAGAAAAAGGTAATCATACCATAAAACCAACAAGTTAATAAGAAAAGTAAGCACCATAATGAAGAAGATCGGTTTTAATGTGAAATACTATAATTAGAGTAGGATTTATTTTTTAAAATCTAATATAACCCTTATTTAATTGAAAGCGATGTCATTTATTATTATCACACATGACACATAAATTCTCAGAACCGGCCCTGAATATATTAGGAACATCCTCTCTGTTTTTTTTTAAAGGATTAGGAACATGCTCTTAAATTATACTTTTCTAACGATATTAATTGGAACATTCTCTCTCTCCCCCTCCCCCCTTTAGTTCAGTTCTAATTAGTTTTTTCGGGTTTGTCCCAAACCTGAGACTCATTAAGTTTTTTGCCATTATTAGATATACAAACTCAATATTGGTACTAATATGGTACATGGTACCACCATGGTATCAACGAATTAATGAGATGGTGAAATGAGAAGAGGTATGTGGTAACAGTGGTCATATTAATGTTAATATTTTATTAGTCTACATTACATTACTGGTACCATAGCGGTACTAGCAATTTTGATATGGAGACACTTGGTATATTTGACGCCTTCCGTTTCACTTATTTCATAGACTCACATATGAGGTCATGTTTATGTGAATAAAATTAGTGAAATGAAAGGAGTACATATACTGAGTGTCTCAACTTAGACATTCAATGTCTCTGAATCAAAACTTGTAGTACTAGCATATGCTCAAAAAGGTTGGCCCTATGAATCCTACATTTTATTTTCATATTTAAAGTACAAACCACTAAAATAGTCAGCTATATTGAAATTAGACCAAAATTAATATATAATATTACATATTAGTGTTGTAACACTTTCAAAATGTGTTATTATATATGACACATATTTACCTATGTGGGGTGTATAAATGCATACTACTTGAATTTTAAAATAAGAAATACTATTTATTCATACAAGGTGTACAAAATTGTGCACACCTCTATGTATTTACTTAAATGTCCCTAACTCTATCTTCTTTGATATGGCAACTTTAGAGGGTGCGTGTAAATTCAGAGTTGCGTGCGTAAATTTTATACACTTTTATATGTACAAAAAACACTTCTCATTTAATATTCAGGTGGCGTGCATCCATGCACATCGGAATGTTAGAAAATTTTTGATACACTACAAGGAGCAACCAATTTCCTGAAGAACTTAGCGCAATCATTTTTCTTGCTGTTCAATTTGTCTTGTCTAACATTGAAGCAGTGCAGCTTCTCCTTTTCTTCACACTTGCACTGAAGAGTGATGACCGCTTAATTTGAAAGAACGATGGTCTCATCATCTCATATTCGTCACTTGAATGAACTCACATAATAAAAACAACTTGGCTTTCTGCAAGAAAGAATTTATAATAATAAGGATTGAAGGGGACTAATCATATATACCTAATTAGTTGATTTTTTTTTTTTATGTCACTAACTTGAGTATGTGCATATATATATAAGCATGAACAGGAAATCTTGATTTAACGATAAAAGTTACCCATTAAACTGCCAAAATGATTTTCTAATTCGTCATATATATATTTTTTTCAATAATTAAACTATATACGTAAGAGAACGTGCCCTGGGTTTGATAAAGTATTGATAAGTCAAATGTGAGTATAAGAGATGCTATGAAACAACGGGTAGGAATTCTTATGAAACCAGCCTGATGATATGAGGAACTAGGATGGAGACATGTGGCAATAAGAGGATAAGATCAAGTTGGTTTCGTCAAGGAAAGAAACCAACCACCGGTCTCATTAGTCCGGCTAAGGAAACAAATAGAGCTTCAAATTTAGAGCCCGATGTCCAATCACAACCCACCACTTACCTGACACAGGCCACATGGCGGTGTGTGATTAGAGATTGAGCTCCAAACTCAGAGCTCGATCTGTTTTCTTAGAAAATCAACCGATCTCATAGCATTTTTGGTAAGAATAAAGGAAAAGAAAACACGAAATTTCTCAATATAACATGTTTTGGTTGTTTTATATTGGCATTGCTATATATTCCTGATTTTAGAAGTTGCAGCTTCTATCTCAATAAAATGATGACAAAGCCCCCCCCCCCCAAGAAAAAAAACCCCCCACAAAAACC
>CAVNYN010208248.1:0-11889 GCA_963692815.1 Nyctanthes arbor-tristis | reverse complement strand
TATATATATATATATATATAACTTTTGAGGCGTTTTGCATTTTGTGCAGTGGATTTGCCACAACTGGAATGACGAAAGGTGCATGAAACTACTGAAGAATTGCCATGAAGCACTACCAGAGAATGGGAAAGTGATAGTCATTGAATGCATTCTTCCAGAGTCCCCCGACACGGGAAATGCAACTAAGACCGTTTTCCATTGGGATGTCCTAATGTTAACCAACTTGTCAGATGGGAAAGAAAGAACTCAAGGGGAATATGAGGCATTAGCCAAGGGGGTGGGCTTCACAAAATTTCACTAGGTTTGTTGTGCTTACAACACATGGGTCATGGAATTTTGTAAATGAATTAGCTCGATCGATCGAGTCGGTTGTTGTAGTCAGCTGGATTTCTCCTCATGTCCACTTCTGGGGTAGAAATGATCCTCTCTCTTAGTTATAAGGAGGAGATATAAAACACACAGCTAATTGAATAAAGTTTATGCATTAAGATGTGATCTTGAATTGAAAGATATAAGACACTAATTTCGTTTCAGGTAAATTTTGGCCCCAGTTTTTGCCTTCCGCTTGTGCATCATTTTGTGATTAGTGAATGAAGCGGTGCTTTTAAATGATGATACAATTATACAATATGTACAAGTGACAAAATATAAGCTCAAATCTTGGTTACTATCATTGCATGTTGAGATAATCATATCCACTAAAAATTAGATAATGCCTCCATGTTGCGAATTAATCAAATTTCCTTCCACCATACCTGTGTGATTAAAATAGGCAATCAATATGTCACGCAAATATATAAGTGTAGAAAAGTAAATAAGACTATATTTATTTTACGTTGTAAACCCTCTAATAAGAAGGGAAAATCGACAGAGCAAACCGACAATTTCCACTAACACCAAATAATAATAGACATACAATGTTTCTTCTCAAGATTCAACTACACTCTATCACAAACATGCAATACCATTAAGAATAATATTCTTGACAAACTAATACATTATCTAACGATATAAATGGAACCCAATAGTAAACTAAGAGATGAAAAAAAATATCACCTAACCCGTTTCAATTAGAAACTTGGAGAAGCCATTACTTGTAGAAGTCTAACACCCAATTGAATGTCAAAATCTCGTTCCAATTGTTCTTGGTTTCGTAGCCACCAATAAAACCCTGAGTGCTTGTTTGATGCTCATTATGGAAGTCAATTTATAATGGGAAATTATAATGAGTTGAAATGAGTGGTGGAGATTTAATTGAAATTTGAAATGTGTGGTGATAGTTGTGCAGTTATCAAATCAGTGCTAAGTGAATTTATAATGAGAAAAATAATAAGTACCAAACAAGCTCAGTCAACACATGGGAGGTGGTACATCTTGTAGAACAGTGACGTGAAATATGAGCACATCATCACCCGACATATCACATCAGTAGCTAATATTATGCAATACTATCCGTCTGGTGTCGTAATGATGTCTGACATCTGGTGATAGATTATTTCTAGCAAATCTTGTCCTTGGAAATAAACTAACTGGTTCCAAATGGGTTTTCAAAGTAAAATGGTGCCCCACATCCAGTGCTAGATCATTTCTAGCAAATCTTGTCCTTGGAAAGAAACTAACTGGTTCCAAATGGGTTTTGAAAGTAAAACTAACCTGATGTTACATTTAAAAGATGCAACGCTAGATTAGTTGCTAAAGGATTTAATCAAATTTCAGGGTTGGATTATTTTGAAAGCTCTTCTCCACTAAAGCAAATTTTCTGGATACGCTAAAGAAAATTCAGGGCAGGTGCACAAGTATGCAAATTAAAGAGGTCATATTGTAACAAACAAATTTCGTTTGTAAAAAACAAATTTTGCGTGTATTAAAATTAATAATAGGGAAATTCGTTACAATTGGAATTTGATAAAATACAAGTGGATTGACGCTCTTGTAATTTGTTAGGTTGCAAAACTCGTCTGATTGACGATTTCAACTTTGAAGATGAAGGGTCACGTGACTTGATCTCCTGTTTGTATACCATGCCTTATTGCAAGATGGTGGTGCACCACAACCTTAGGATTTAACCCTGACATTTCCTTGTAGGACCATGCAAAGACATCTTTATACTCCTACAACAATTTGAAGCATTCAGCTTCTTCTTTAGGACCAAAAACGGCACTTACTTAAATTGGCCTTAGATCTTCTTCCGTTCCCAAGTTCAATTGTTTTAAATTATCTACAATAGCTTGTCCTCTGTCTTCAAGTGTTGGTGGAGCTGGTTCAGCTTTATCTATTGTAATGGAGTTAGACTTAGTTTCTTGATCTTTATCGCCTTCCCGTATCAAATTAGCTTTTTTATTCTTGCGCCTTCTTCTTAATTGTTGAGGCTTTAACAATTTGACTTTAGACATGAGAGGTAACCCTTTTCTAAAAATATCTACCGCTATATGTGTGCCATTTGTCAAGCCACATAAGCATCTGACGGCTTATATAAGGGTTCATCAATTCAATAGACTTTTATCTATTACTCCTATTGTAATTAAACTAGTACGTGATATATATATATATTTAATTCTCCTGCCTACATTGTGGTATTGTATTTGCTTGGGGCTCCCTTTAAATGTGATGTCAACAAAAAGGGCAATTTACTGCCTTCTCATATGGCACTATTGCAAATATACATTTGATTCTCTTTGATTAAGCGGATTAATTATATCCTATGAATTATTCTTAAGAAAATCTAACCCTAAATCGCTGGCAAATAGCTGATTATAACATGATCTTGTATAGAGTCTATGCATGAGCTACTGTTTAAATGTTACAACATATTGTCCAAAAATTTTAAGTAGGTCAAAGTTATACGGAATTGTGATTGGTTAAAATTTGATGAATTGGTCATTGCAAAAGGATCATTAATCTTGACGTGAAATCTAACCTAACATTGTTTGCTTTTTCTCAACTACAAGTTTTACCAAGTCAAATGTTTGACAAATCGTTAGCCGTGTTACCATTTAATGATGAAACGTCGCTTAGTAAAATGTTCCGGAATTATGTTATTCTAGTCATTATAGTTGATTCAATTAACTTGAACCGCCAGAATTATATGAATCCAGTTGAGAGAATTGGACGTCTTTGAGTGTAACGTATATATGAAATGAAAAGTTCAGTTTGACTTAAAGTTAGGACAAGGTATATATAGGAGTGAGTTGCTATTAATGGTTATCGTCTTTTTGTCTTAATTGTTAGATTGGTGTCCTATTCGTCTATATTGTGGCTCGTTTCTTGCCTCTTTTGTATGTCATCGTTTCCATTGCGATCCCTAACCTTTGTTTATTTCACAAGTGACCCCTTATATTAATCTATATATATATATATTAATTAATTCACTTAAGTCTCGCTACCTTTTGTACCGCGATTTTTCCGCCATTTTTATTTGGTAAATTTTGCGGTAACTGTTTCTTTTCTTTTTAACAAAAATTTTTGTAAAAGAACTCATAGAAGACTTAAACATGTGACCATTGGATTTAACAATTAAATCTTAATCATTTTATCTATTTGTTTTGTTTGTTAATCTTTTTCATTAATAAATTAAAATACCAAACCTGAAAACAAACTCTAATCCATCATAATTCGTTAATTCACCATCTTTACCGTGTGCATTGGTGAGTTTAATGTTATTTGAATTTTTTAATGCATTTTATATATTTTTTTGAATTTGTTAGTTTTATTAGGATTTTTTAAAATGAGATGGGTAACATGTATTTTTTTATTATTGTATATATGTACGAATGATATATGTAAGAATGTATGTTGTCTTTTAAACGATCATGAACTTTCTGATTACTAAGTCCATCAATCTTATTGATTCAATTAATGCATACTTGTGTTTTATATTTTCTACAGAGTATAAATATTATAGGTTTTTATTTAACTATCTAATCTAATAATATATTTTAGTAAGTTTTTCTATCCGTTCGTTGTTTAACTAGTTTTGTAATTACTTTAGAATATTAAGTCTATAATCATTAGTAAAGCACCAAACACATTATTAATAGCAAATTTAATATGGTCCATATATAGTGGCTGCTTGTAATCAATACTACTACTTCAGGCTCAAAAGATATTCTTATATTCTTTTTTTTATCCGTTTCAAATTATATTGAGTAGTGTCTATTTAGCTAGATTGGAGATCGATCCAATCTAATTGGCATTTTTATATTGGAAAAATAGTGGATAATCATAAATACATGATTGAAAACTAATTATAATAAATTGCATTATTAAAAAAATTAAAATAGCTATTCTTTTTCTAATTAATTTGAAGCTTTGTTTGCAATCTTTTTTAGATTTTTTAACAGTAGATGGACAAAAATACCTTATGAAAATGGAGTTAATTAAATACAAATGGAATTAATGATGAATTCTGTTAAAAAAAATGTAGAATGAAATTGTCTAAAAATTAAAGATATAGATAATTTGCACAATCATTTCCAAAAGTAAAGACCTTTTATGCCAATTACCCATATATATACTCTCCCCGTCCCATGAAAATAGACACTTAGGGTTTCATTTCTCCATCGGAACTTGCTGCTCTACTTCCGACAAACAACCCCCATGCAAATACGATGCTTGACCGGATTCTCATGCTCTTCGCAAGCCACTTGATTGTCAATTGCTGTTTGAAAACCATGGCTGATGGCAGTGTTGACAGGCTCTACTCTTTGGCGCCAGTGTCCATACTTTTTATGAAAATTCCTGATGGTGCTTCTATGGTGCCTTATTTAGTACTAAGTCAAGAGGAAGCCATCTTGAGAAGCTGGTAAGAATTTCCAACTAATAAATTTGGAAACTGATTTTATTTATTTATTTGTTTTTTAATGTGTGGTCAAATAGCGAAAAGCGAATATTATAAGCACAAAAAATTTGTAGCATTTCTAGAAGTTGATATTATAGCACTTCTCGTCTTATATGGATATATAGATGCATGCAATCCTCTGGTAAGAATTTCCAACTAATAAACGAAAACTAATTTTTTCGAAACTGATTTAATTATTTATTTGTTTGTCTTTTTATGTGTGGTCAAATGGTGAAAGCGAATATTATAAGCACAAAAATTATGTAGCATTTCTAGAAGGTGATATTATCGCACTTCTCGTTTTATATGAGTATATAGAGACATGCAACCCACATCAAATAACTCACTTACCGAAAACGCCATAGAACTACAAATTACAGGGAAATGTGAATAAAGTAGAGGAAATTTAAAGTATCTACATTGGTATTGTTAAATTGAGTTGTTAGTTAACTCAAAAAGTTACCTATGTTGGTGGCGTTAAGAGAGTTGTTAAAAGAAACTTTTTTGTAAGTTATTAAATTTGTTGTTAACTTTAACAAGAATTTTAACAACTTTGCTATATTAATGTTTCTGAAAAATTCTTTTTTATTTATTTAATAAGGTTTGACCAATAGTTTTTGAATATAATAAGCCCATTTAGAATTGAATAGATTTTAGTGATTTTATTTAACAGGTCGTCCAATGACACTTTAATAGTTGTTACATTTAACACGTATATATGGTATTTAACAATAATTTAAAATGCACACTTTACTTATGTAGATAGTTAAATTTAATAACACTAATGTGGATGCTCTTAGTTGATATATTAAAGTTTGACTTGTTAAATAGTCCCTCTATCTCACAAAGATATTCCCTTTCAAATTTCACACAGATTAAAGAAAAGTGATCAATGTATTTGGAAAAGTAAAATTAACTACATAATTCCTATAATACCTTACTTACTCATAAAAGATTGACTAGTTCACGTATAACTAAGCTAACTGTATTGTTAGTGTAGTTAATTCAAAAAACATTAAATAGGGGTATGATAGGAAAAAAATAAATTTTAATACACCCCTAAAAGGGAAAAAGGAATATAATTTGGGTACAAAAATGGAAAAGTAGATATCTTTTTGAAACGAAGGAGTAACTTTTAGTAGATATTATGAAAATAATTTTTATTCTAATAGCACCTCAAGTATATTAAAATGAGCACCTTTCCACAATTAGGTGGGTCCTTTGCATGTGCGACCACCCTATTCCTGAGTATGGTGACAAGTGAAAAAAAAAAAATAGAAAGAACTACATGTAGAGAACAAGTATACAGCCTTTCAGCTATCAAGAAGATAGCTTTAAGGGGGTGGAAATTTTTGTTTGTATGCGTAACTAAATAATTAAGTTGATGTACGATTGAGATGGATTCGTGTATTGTGCAGGTACCACTTAAAAGATGCAATTCTTGAAGGTGGAACTCCAGTCTTAAAAGCTCATGGAATGGCTCCATATGAATATTTTCAATTTTAAGTTTTGAGCAGATACGGTGTTTTTTGTTTTGATTATCTGTTTCCACATTGTTGGGGAAGAGTCAGGGGATCTAGAATGTAATCTATAGAAAATTGATCCCTTCTCTGCCTACACTCAAAGCCAGTCACTTTGCATTTTCTTTACAATTTTATTATTTTTATTTTTTGGAAATACGAAAACAGCAAAGAGCACGAGAGAGGTCATATTGTTTCAGTCCAATCTTTCTTCCAAACACCCCCAACACCCCCAAACACCCCGGGGGAGGGCTCAGAAAAAGCTTTGTCACTAAGTATTTGGCCTTTTTTTGGCAAATGTAAATACTATCCAAGAACCATGACACCTTACAAAAAGGCAAGTACTGATCAATAAAACCAAAGCCTGATGGTACATTTGGGTGGATTATTTTGAAAGCTTTCCTCCAGTGGCATGTCATTATTATTAGAATTTTCATTGGCCTGATGGTACACTTGGCCTGATCAATAAAACCAAAGCTTGATGGTACATTTGACCTAATCAATGGAATGTTGAATTTTGCAAGCCTCTCGAGGTGTGGCCGTGTAGGCAACCCCAAAATTCAACATTCCATTGACTCAAGTGATGGCACATTACGGAAAGATCATGTTTTCCTTGCTGTATGCAAAGACTCAAGTGGTCTAGTAGCATCTAATTGAGTTTTCTACACTCTAGGTCTAGGAGTCAATTTCCCTTCCCGACATTCCTGGCATAGTATTTAAAAAAACAAAAAACAAAAAAACAAAAAATTTTAGAAGTACATCTTTGGGAATTTCCAAAAATAGTCAAAGTTAACATGTGAAGGATAAAAATAGGGGCAATTATATTGCCACTACCAAAATTCATTGACACACCACATGTTAATTTCACCACAAATAAAAAGGAAAATTAGTAGACACACCACACTAAATTTACTTTCATGAAGATCGGAAGATACATATACAAAAATTAAAGGGTAATTTACAGCTAGCGTCCCCAACCTTTCCACTTTGTTGAGATTATATCCCCCTTTGCTGTCGGAAATGGTAGCAAGAAGGGCTGCCATTACCATTTCCGGCAGCAAAGGGGAGATACTCCCCCCACCTCAAGGCTGCCGGAAACCATTTCCAGCAGCCTTGGGGTGGAGGGAGTCCCCCCCACCTTTTTTAATTTTTTTAAATGTTAAAATAATTGTTTTGTTTGCATTTTATGAAAATACCCCCAAAATTAACAGAGGAATGGACGGAAACCATCTGAGGGACCTTAGGTGCAACGATTTTGAAAGGTTGAGGGCCCCAGAAGGAAAATTAAAAGTTGGAGACGTAATCTCAATAAAGTGGAAAGGTTGGGGACGTTAGCTGTAAATTACCCAAAATTAAAATAAAATTAAGTGTGGTGTGTGCTTCTTGGTCCTATGTGCATTTCCTCCTTGATACCACCGTTATCATCCATTTCTTACTGGAAATGAATGAATTCTCGCAACCGCACCTCCTTCCAAATTGAAGAAACTGTAATTCCACTTTCCGACCGACATATATCGAGCCAAGATTTACACAACGAGCTAGCGATACCGACTGACTATGACTTGGTTATGATGTATATAAGGCAAGACTCTGAAAGGCCGGAGGGGAGAGACGAAATTCTATTATTTGTTTTCTGCATTTTTCACTTTTATATATAGTTTTTCTGGTAGTTGAGAAAGAAGCGCATGTTCTTCATACATAGATTAAATAAACATAACTGGTCTTATGTTCTTAGTATTTAATTACAACAGCCGAAGAAGAGAAATGGCGGATTACCAAAAGTATTAACATGTTGATCAAATATGTAGCATATATATTAATTAAACGGCAGTACTTTGAGGAAATGATGCACACTAATAACCTAATAACCTTAAAGGTTTTTTTGAGGAAAACGTATCTTGTTTGCATACACATGAAATTTAATGGCAAAATTCTTGCAGCCTCTTTGGATACAATGCATAAGTCTTCCCCGTTGTACGGTTCAATGACAAAAACATATACACCCACGGGTATTTACATCGTATTTGTATCGGTCTTGTTATAATTAAATAGAAACAGTTTTGGGTGATCTTTAATTGGAACAATGTTTGTTGGAAAGAGGCGACGGTTTTCGGTGATCCTTAATTGGAAAAACGGACGCCATAAAGGAGATGAAAACAAATGAAATTTGAGTGTGGTGTGAGGAGTAATGAAAAATTAATGTGAAATCATTTTCAAGTGAAGGTTATTATTGTAATCTTATTTTAGGGGCAAATAAGTAAATGAAAAAAATGTGTCATTTGCGGTGTGGAGATAAAATTCTATAGTTTGAATATAATTACCCAAAAAATAATCCCATTCAATAACTTGGACAAAAATGGCCTTTTTAGTGGTAAAACGTCAACCATGTCCTTCTCCTTCATCAAAATTACAATTCCAATATAACACCAAACGTGGTGATTTTCTAAGGAAACCTCACCTCCCTTTACGGAGCTCAAACTGTCACGTGACTGCACAATATTGAGCACATAATGTTATGCAGTCACGTGGTAGTTTAAGCTCCATAAGGGGAGGTGAGGTTTCCATACCCGGATCATCAAATCCTGACCCCAAATCTAACCCCCAAGTGTTCAACGTTGCTGCCACGGGCCACCGCCGATGGCAGCAGAACTTCCGGCGGTGCTGCATTTGCAAGTTCCCATTGGTGGCGTTGAGATCGGAAGAGCCACGGGATTTCACAAGGCAGTCGCAGCAACACCCCCATGGGTGGTATCCCTGCAGCGCCACCCATGGCGTCCAAATGGGTGTCTCGCCGCACCAAATCTGGTGTTACAGATCTTGATTCGAAATTAAGGGGGGAAGGGGGATCGGGGATGGTGGTCCGAAATAGTAGCCGAAAGTGGTGAAACAATCTTGGTGGGGATGGGAAAGGTGATGGTAGAACTTGTAAATTAGATAAAATATCAAGGGTAAAAAGGGAAAAAAGAGACAATTTTGTCCAAATTGTGGAAATGTTAGGGGCCATGTTTGGAAATGCCTCCTAAATTTTGGACATTTTTTGAAATTTCCTCAATATTTTCCTTGCTGTGTTGGTGTATGTTGACGACTCACTGATAACTGGTAATGATGAAGTAGAAATCAGTAAAGGCCTCTCTTGATCACACTTTCACCAGTACGGATTTGGGTTTTGTAAGGTTCTTCTTTGGCATTGAAATAGCAAGATCTACTGCAGGATATCTCTAAATCAATGGAAATCAGTTTGTTAGGTCGCGAAAGTGTCACCACACCTTTACTTAAAGGTTAGAAATTTACCCCAACAGGAGCTGCTTTACTTCCTATTCCTAATCGGTAAAGGTGAATTGTTGGTAACAATGGCAACGGGGCGGGTTCGGGGCGAGTATGTCTTCCCCCGCCCCGTACCCTCTCCATACCCGATTCAATCGGGTACAGGGCGGGTATGGGGTGGGTACTAGAAAAAAACTCGTTACCTACCCCATTAAGAAAATGTTAAAAAAAAATAGATCGGAAAATTGAAAACTACATGAAAAACGATCTAAAATATCATACATCAAGCCAAATTATCAATGTCATTCAACTACATGTTAAAATTCAAACCATCGAACATAACCACACATGACATATCAAATTTAAACTTATTTTAAAGAAACTCCAATTTTGAATTATGTATTAAAGTTAACTAAAATTTTAATATAAAGAACATTGAGCAAAGTGGTTGAGGCACATTGATTTAACTTTGAGTAATTAAAAAAAAAACTGCTATCGCCTATCGCGTATCGGGTCCAGGCGGGTTGGGGCCGCCAATACCTGTCCACGACTCGATAAGAGTTCGGGGAGGAGAATTTCACCCTGTATACATCCCAATACTTAACGACGGTTACCCACGAGTATCAGGTTTCGGGTATAAAATTGCCTTTCCTACTTGTTGGGAGGTTAGTTTATCTCAGGGAAGTTTTTGGAAGACAGAGAAGCAGACCACCATCTCCAGGAGTTCTATTGAAGTTGAATAGACGAGTATGGGGACAACAGTGTGTGAGCTTTTGTAGATTTCATATGTCCTAAAGGATTTTCAAATTCCTCTTAATCTTCCAATTCCCTTTTGTGGCAGTGCCAATCAGGTTGCAGATCGTATTAGTGCTAATCCGATGTTTCATGAGAGGACCAACACCTCGACATTGATTGTCATCTTGTTAGACATCGGGTCAAGTATGGTTTCATTTACATATCCAAGGCACATTTCTACCAGGAATAACTCTTTACAAAATCCTTACCGGAGATTGTCTTCTTGTTAGACATCGGGTCAAGTATGGTTTCATTTACATATCCAAGGCACATTTCTACCAGGAATAACTCTTTACAAAATCCTTACCGGAGCCAAAATTCATGTTTTCAATCTCCAATTATGGACTTTCATCGAAGTACAACTTCAGGGGATGTGAATATTGTAAATGTTGTAAATATTGTAACATTTTTTTTTTTGTATTTTACAAGGAAAAGCTTTGGGACCTTTAATATGTAAATTTCAATTTCTGTACAAATCACTAGTGCCCAAAAACATATAAATATCATGTGAGATGGTTGTGGATGAAATCAAAGCAAATCGAAAAACATATAAAACTTGAAAAAGATTTGGAGTTTCAAACTTTTTCAAGCATGTGATTTGAGTGAAGTGGAAACTACAAAAAAACCGTAAAGCACGGCTAAGGGACAAGGGAAACTTTCAAGCTCAAGTGAAGTGGAGTTAATTACCTAAAATACTATTATACTTTTAAAAAGTTATCTCAAATGTTATTGTACTTTAAAATTTACCTGAAATGTCATTATACTTTCAAAAAGTTATCTTAAATGTCATTGTACTTTAAAACTCACATGATATACCACTGAACTTGTGAAAGTGTTATTCCATTTGCCACCCCTGTTAAAAATATAACAGACTTGATGACATGGTTAACGAAATTTATCACATGACATCTTTACTGTTATTTTTTTAATTGGGTATTTACGGAGTGGAAAATGAGATAATATTTTCATGAGTTTAGTTATATATGAGGAAAGTTTTATAAAGTACAATGACACTAAAACTTTATAAAGTTTTATTAAACTTTCCTCATATACCACTAAACTTGTAGAAATGTTATTTTATTTGCCACTCGGTCAACACCCAGTTAAAAAATAACAGTTAAGATGTCACGCGGTAAATTATGTTGGCCATGTCATCAAGTTAGTTATATTTTTTAATGGAGGTGGCAAACGGGATAACACTTTCACAAGTTCAGTGACATATCGAGTGGATTTTAAAGTACAATAGCATTTGAGATAACTTTTTGAACGTACAGTGGCATTTCAGGTAAGTTTTAAAGTATAATAGTATTTCGGATAATTTTTTGAAAGTGTAGTGGCATTTCAGGTAATTAACTTAATGAAGTGCAACCGACCTTTTTTAAGTGCTTGTTTGATCCTCTTTAACATATATATTTATAATTTCACCTACCACTGATTTGACAACTATTCATTAGATCGGAAGAGCGTCGTGTA
>CAVNYN010208246.1:0-18629 GCA_963692815.1 Nyctanthes arbor-tristis | reverse complement strand
GTGGCTATAGAAGTAAAAAGTCTCTCGTGCTTCAATAAACTACATTCAACTCTACATCTCATCCATCTTCAGATCCATCTCTACATCTTTTCTTGGATGATTGCACTCTTCAAACTTCAAATTCATCTCAAACCTCTTGTTTGAATTTGCAGTATCTTTAAGCTTATCATTCAGGTCGGCTTCTCTTTTCGCGTTCTTGTAAATGAAGTACAGTATCATTTGAACAATCCCAAATAAAAATCCCATAACATTTGGTAACTGCATCAAAGTACAGAAAGATCAGGAAAATTGTAATTTCTTTAGAAATAAATTTCTCATTTCTTTTGATACTTACAGCAATGTAATAGTCCTTAATGAAAAATCCATAGAAGAACCACATGGTGGCACAAAGAGTGAGGAAAAACGAAAGGGTAAATGGCATGAATTCAACACTCTTGGTTCTTATGACTTGTCTCTGTCCACTCAAAAAAAAAAAAAAAAGTACGAACTTAGATGCCATAAATATAGTCTTATAGACATAATAATAATAATAATAATAATAATAATAATAATAATAATAATAATAATAATAATAATAATAATAATAATAATAATAATAATAATAATAATTATTATTATTATTATTATTATTATTATTATTATAATTAAAGATATGGAACCTGCTACCTATTCTTATTATTATCTAGTCCAATTTTACGTACCATGATGCTTAAAGGAGCAGCAAACACCGCGAGGTTGATAATAGCACATACCCACCCTACGAAACTCGCTCGACTCAAACCTTTAAAAACCAACAAGGAAACTGCAACAACCCCGCCTATACCCCCAACATTGAATAGAAGTACCAATCTTGATGTGGAAATCTGCAAAAAGAACATATATATAGCATCCTCCACTCTGTTATATTGTCCAGTATAAGAGAGACTGGGGATTTTCGAGAGGGCGATATGAAGACGTTTACCTTGGCTTTCCTGGAGGCAAAAACTACATACATTAAGAGGTAAATTAGTTCAATGAAGCATCCAATGCCATTGATGCTAATTATGTAGGTATTTTTCTTGAGAAATGCGTAATATAGCAATAGAGATGCACTGAACAGTGCTACTGAATACGGTAGAGACTTAAATCCTTCTGATGATCTCTTCTTGTAGATCTTGTAAAAAGTAGGCCTAAAACCAAATTTGTAACATAATCAAACAATTTGAAAATTATATTTGACGGTCTGCTTGGAAATCAATTATAAATGACTTTCTGAGTTTTTGGGACTTACAGAGGTGCCAAAAACACCAAGAACGACACGATATTGCCTGAAAATGAAAATTAAGTTAGACGGCACGCACATGCATGCACACACATATATATAATGAAGAAATATTCTTTAGGAGATCAAGTACCAGCAAGGCCAAATATGCAAGCCAAAGTTTGAACGTTTAGTATTGCCATTTACTTGGTGAAGCCTTGCACTGCAAGCACTTGCAAACAATTCAAGAGGCTTGAAAATAATGCATGGAGTCGAGGCCCATATATAGGGGTAAATCGAAGAGTTGGGTAAAAGTTTTCGTGTGGAATGTTAGGCAAAAAAATATGTACGTAAAAAATTGGCCTAAAACTACTTGAATTAGCGGATGAAAGTGCGTTTCATCGTCTTTTTTGGGATCAGAGAAGGCAAAGATTAATTACTCCATATTGTCAAAGCTTGGTTCTTTATATTTTGCTCTGTAAAACTGATTTTGAAGCACTTTCATTTGTGGAGTTTGGAGTTTTTATGAATATGGTAATGTCTTTATAGGACTTTGACATTCAATACATTTGTCCATATTCATGTCATAAGTTTTACAATTTGAAAGCAATGCTAAAATCAGGTTGATCAAATCACAAGCACGTTAAGCCTACAAAGGGGACGCTTATCTAAGATCAATGCTAATACATATTAGTGCATGTCCAAAAACCTTTTAAAAAGGGCAGTTGAAGCACACACAATAGTTGATGATGATGATGATGATGATGATAAATAGAGTGTAACATCTCGGGGTCGAACATAGAGGTCTAACATGTCGCTTGACTTGTTAGTCTCGACTGTCGACCTAATTAATTGCTTTCTTGTGATCATCAAATATCTAGTTTCATGAAGTTAAGGGTCTGTTCTGTTTAATTTTTTTGAATTCATTTTGAGTGTTGTCTTTCAAGAGTAAATATTAAGTAAAATATAAATATAACAAACCCTAAGATTTTGCTTCCCATCTTTGTCCAGTGCTTGTAAATCTGAACGAACCCTGATTAAGTAACGAAGCTATAACTTCAAAGATCCAAATCCCGTGACAACCGTGAAGTTTAGCCAAATTTGGGTGCCTTGGGTGCCTTGACAAGTTCTATCACCTCATAGAATGCAATTTAAGCTCGTTAAACATTTAATTTCCACCAAATTTGAAATTGGATTCTAACCCACAAATGGCAAAGTCTCATTGCGAGTGTCACTTAGTTGTTGCACTATATTCAGCGTAAGGAAATTGTATTTGTAAACAAATCCAACCACTGGGATGTATACACTTCTTGTTCTTGCAATTAATACAGGATTCCATTATTGAGTTTATATCAATTCATTGAAGAGTAAGTTGGCAAATAAAGTAGTATTATAATGTTAATCATTGATGTACTCATATACATGATATATACAAGAGAGAGGCTTGGCCTCACGACACTTTCTTAAAGCGTCGCTTGGCAACTAACTATAATGCTCGTCGACTTAATAAACAGTTATATTTTGAAAATTTGTGGGGTGATTTGATTTCTTTCGTCAAAATTTTCAACAATATAACTTGATACGGTGGACAGTAGTTGACTTGTGAGTTGTTAATCATAACAACATATTCATAAAAATATAACTATCACTGTGATTATAATTTGTTGCTAATGGATCCTAGATTAGTGAGGTGTCAAATTATTAGTTCCTTTTACGTTCTAGAGAGAAGACATTGACTTTCAACATCAACGGGGATGTAGCTCAGATGGTAGAGCGCTCGCTTAGCATGCGAGAGGTACGGGGATCGATACCCCGCATCTCCATTTTTCTCGCTCTCTGCACCTTTTTTGGGGGTCTCCTTCATTTACGTACAAAATTTTCTCTGTGCCCCCCCCCCCCGGGGGGGGGGCAATTTTTTATCTTTCTTGAATCTTGGTACTCTGAAATTTTTCGAAATTTCATATTTTTCTTGTCATTTCAACTCCAACTCATCTTTTATCCCTTCTCTTTATTTTCCCTCTTCCTCATTTTAATGGACAGCATTCATTAGTTCAAGATCAGACCAGATGGGTTCGACCTCAACCTCCTGATTCATTCCTTATGGCACACCCCGAAACCCATAAACTGCATCCAAACACAACCGAAAGTGATGTTCAGACAACCTTATCCTCTATCCCTCCAGTACATTAATTGTTCTCATTCTTCATAAATCAGTGGTAACCAAGACTTCAACTTGTGACACCCATCAAGTCCTTTGCCATTTGAGTTTTCAATTTTCATGGCAAGAATTGTACGTTGACCATTCTGAGAATGATTTGCAGGAACACAAAATACTATTGAGACTGCATAGACAACAACATGAAAGCATATCTCGGGCTTGGATTTTCGAGCCGAGATATTCCCCCAACCACCCCCCTCAAAAAAGTAAAAAAAAAAAAAAAAACACAGCATGAAAATATATAGTATTATACATTTTTGAACATCGCAGTACATTACAACTTAATCAACCTATAAAGCAGTAGAATTACACAAGTTTTCGTTACTTATTTTGCTGGAAACTTTTATCAACACACAATTCATCACCAAGAAACACTTTTCCTCAATGCCCCGCTTTCTCCAGATCTTTCGATGGTAATGAATGAAGTATTACTCTGGGCCCGACAGAGTTTCTCACTGTAGCTTAAGATTCTTCAGAAGCCTGTTTACATCAATGAATATACGAATAAATCGAAACGAATATTGAAAGCATATCCAGATTGCGTAAAATAAATAAATCCCTTCTTGTGAGCAACACAACACCTTAAGCTTTTAGATAAGATGATTAATAATTTATTCTAAAGATGGCGTTGAGGTCATTCTAAATGACCATTCTTTTTAGAAAAAAGGGTCAGGTTAACTTTATTCTTGCAGAAATAAATGCCATTGGTACAGAAGGATATATTCTTTTATTTGAAGTTCCTGATAATATGAAAAGATATCAGTTCCAGGTACCGATATCTTAAGGCTTGGGATCAACGAAGGTAAGGATTTTATAAAGAATTTGTTGCGTCATGTGACACTTCATGGCAACAAAAGAAAAACTTACGATATTTTTTATAAGAAGGTGGCCTGAACTTAGACCATGTGCTGTGGTCTAAAACAAATAGGATTAGATTTCATGTGGTCACTTTAAGGAATATATGAATAGGTTATGTTTAACCTTAATATAATAGTTTATCAACGACAGAATCACGGAATGCAAGTTGATTAAAATGTGTTCTCCTTTCCTTCATCATGAAAACTTGGTAGATAAATATGAGAATTAACTTCTTGATTTACAAGCTTTCAGGTCTCTCCCTGCATGTGTTTCTGGATTTTAGGTTAATGTTTATAGTTATATATATCTGTTCTTGACATGAATTAGACTAATAATCTAGTAGTAAAAATGTGTAAAATGCATTAAAAATCCAGTTTTATTCAATGGATAATGCAGATAAAATTAGTTGAACAGTATAGTACCTCTGTTCATTACCATATCCTCTGCCAGTTGACCTGTAATTAGGTATTGGTACTTGATCCGTTTCTATCTGCATGATGTCCTTCACAAGAGCTTCATAATGCCTCCTCACTTCGTCGGCAGATTTCTCGCCTACGGCCCTCGCTATGTTATGCCAGCGGTCAGGTGTATCCTTGTCATACCTTGCCAAGGCCTCCTCAAACTGCTTGTTCTGTTTTGGCGTCCATGACGAGGCCGAGCTTCTTGTAGACGAAAGAGACGACGATGCCATAAGAAAAAGGACGCGAGCTCACAAACTCGAAAGACTGAAGAAAAGAAGGGGAAGAAAAGACTGAAGAGCTGCCTCAGTCAAGGGAGAAATACAAGTCAAGTGGAAGGTGTCTTGGGGAGAAATTTGAAGACAAAGTTGCTTAAATAGAGAAGAAAAGTTGATGGTGATGTAGGCGTGCAAGTTGACAGAATATTTTTTTTATCCTTTTGCCAGAGGATACAATATAAAAGATATATGTGATTCTTGTGCTTAAGAGTCAGTTGTGAATACGGGACAAGCTTTTTGTTGAATTCTTGAAAAGTCATTTTCTAGTCTTATATATTATCAAGTGGGTTGATTACCCCAGCTGGTGAGGATTAGATCCCTCCCTCCCTCCCTTAATTCAAAGTTAAGATTAGATGCGCCAACACACAATAAAATCATCGAACAATCAGACAACTATGTTCTTATTACATCTTTTTCTGGGATTACTTTTCTTGGCCTTGCCTTCGATTTTTCTTATAATTACTTCATTTTCATATTCGCCTGAAGTACAAACGATGTTGAATGTGTTCAACTGGAAAAATTGAGGGCTGGTGTTGCTGGAAATGATGATGTTTCTAAACTATGTTATCATGAGAAAATTTGACACATTAGATAACACACTTTTCTTCTTTTCAAGATTAGTATTGTATGCAAAGTCATGTCCGTATACTTTTTATCTTTAAGCACTTTTTACTTACTTCCAATTTGACTTCAGTGGATTCTTTCAACTATCTATTCTTGATAAAATCTTTGGTTACTGAAAGCCATGAAATAGTGTCACTGCTTTCATGTTCTGTTTGTTTTTTTTTTTTTTTTTTTTCATATGTTTGAAGTTTATCCCTGAGATAGACTTGGAAATGGTGAGTTTTTTTATCATGTTCTAAGCAACATTCCAAAGGTTACTATCCCTGTCCTGAACACTTGTCAGTTTTGAGAATTTTGTCTGTCTGTCATCGGAGGGAGGAAGCCCCAATTCTTCATGTCAGTTTCTTGCCAGATCAGTTAGTTGTGAGATTCTGAGGTTCTTTACTGCTGTATATCTTTGGGGAAGTTCTCTTCATTTCATGATTTTTATTATGTGATTTGGAATTTGTCTATATTACATTGTATAAACAACATCGTACAAGTCTTATCTCAATCTTGAAATCATGGAAACTTGAGTTTTCCAGTTACGGGTTGTGAACACTAAATACTATTTAGAAGATTGTTCGTGAAATATATACTTTCATGACGTTTTTTAATTATAAATAAACATAACATCAATGGTCAAAGTAGCATCAGAAGATATATATATATATATATATATTTTTTTAAAGGAAAAATAAATGAATAATTGCAAGTACTTTTCGAGTGGAACCTGGTATTATACTCCACAAATAGCAGTCACTCGTTAGGAAGGACCAACTGATTTGCCAAATTATTCCATTTGTTTGGAATCACTTAAAAACATGGTTTTTCTATCTTTCAATTGGTTTTCCATCCTAGAATCGATGCCTAATCATACCAAATCTTCAATTTCATCAGGATCAAACAAGAATTACTTTTATCTAATGGAATGTATCATGACCACTTGATTACCACACTTTTTGCGTTAAAACTTACTTTTCTATTGTGCCTTAAACTCTGCTATTAACCAGTTAAATGTGTCAAATTTATCTATTCCTACTTAGAGTACAGAACAAGAGGGTAACTCACGAGTTAAGTAGGTAAAATGGGCACGGGATTAAGGGTACTTGATCACCATAGTGAATACAGATAGTGTTAAAGCGGATCACTGACGGTGAATCATTATAAAAAAAAATGTACTTGTGCTGTACCCTTTGGTCTACAGTCGCCCCAAAATGGCAAAGTTATATTTTCTTGGCATAAAAAACATTTATAACATCTCAGCATGTTGAAGTCTGAGAGTGACTGGAGAGTTGGTATTGGTCAATTCAGAATATGAATGTCTGGTTGCACTTTTTCTTTGAAAGCCAAATGATAAGGCAAGATGAAAGTTTTATGACCAAGAGTCACCGTGGTATGCGCTTATCTAAATTATAAATTCTAGAAATTCATCTAAAAGTGAGAAAATTCCATCTTTTACAACAAATGGCAAAATATATGCTGAATGGCTTAGATATACTGCCAACATGTAGGTGGAGGAGGGCCCTTCCTACAAGGCAAATATTCAGATTAAAATGCTGCAAGAATCTGTATCTAAATAGGTTAGCCATATGATCTTTCAGAATCTTCGTCATCTACTATTATCCATCACTGTCATTGAAAGTTAGCCTCCATACCTCCTCCCCCCTTCTCCCGGAACTACGTTACATCTCTTTACACTCGTATTCTAATTATTTTTCTTCTAGTAAACCAATGGGGGGCTCTGTGCCAAAGCTCCTCCACTCCTGCGGGTTCACATAAAAAAAGTGAAAAAGATAAAGACAGTGATGGTTTCAACCATGGTGAGTTCTCATAATTCCCGTTACATGTCCAATCAAAAGGCAAACGAAAAGCTTGAGGAACAAAATTTGACAGAATATTTGAATAAAGGGACATACATCTGGGATAAGATTTCTGAATAGTTAAGAGTCAATAATGAAAAGGGCGTAATGAGATTCCTTTGGAGATGAAATGTTCCAAAAGATAAGGAGATAGACCGAGTAGACATGTGCTCAGCAGATTTGACGTTAATAATAAATATTTTCATGTTACAAGATATTCCATTGATTGTTGTTTTCAAGGTCAATAATCTTCTTGGTTTCTTTTTACTACTGATACATCAACTTTTAAAAATATAGAGTCGATATTCACAAGTTTTAAATTTGAAGATTATATCTATAGTCTATAGTATTTTAAATATCTTTCTGTGACATTTACAAGAATAGCTTCTGGTAACATGTGGTAGTTTCTCGAGATTTTCTTCAGAATTCAATAGTATTCTCCCCGAATAAATTGATTTTGTCGCTTCACTCTTCCTTTCTGCTGCTCTACCACTGCTCGAACAACATCCAAAATCGAAATCATGCCTACTATTTTACCATCTATCACAGGGACATGCCGTATGTGATTCTCTATCAACATTAAAATGTCATCATTTTCCAAGAACAATTATTGTGCTTATCATAGCCAACATAGGATAGTTTGAATGCTAGCTCTTACCTGTCATCAGCTTCATCGCTTGTAGAATGTTTGTATGTGACCTTACCGTTATCAGATTGTCCTGATGATACGGTAAAGATTAGCTGGAATGGTTAGAAGAGATCAGTAGATGACCCAAAAAGTTGAATTCAAAAGAGAAGATGCCAACCTCATCAGTCATGATTTCCCCAACTTTCGTATATTTAGATGATCTATCCTGCACAATTACCTTCCGCAAATAATCTGTTTTTACATGCAAATAGACATCAATGATATAGGTATGCCGACTAGGACTTTATGTTTAGAATTATAACTTCAACGTGCATATAATAATCATCTCAGACTGCAGATGAGAAAAACTTCAGTATGCGGGCTACAATAACCAGAAAGACAGGAGCCACAGGTGGATCAAGAGAACCCTTCTTGAGTTTTTTTCCTTTCCCTTTTTTTGGCCCCATTCCTGTGTTGAACAACTTATTGCTTTCCAACAGTCTTTGCCCACCTTTATTTATTTATTGATTTTGGTCAGCAGGCCATGTCTGGATATTAGTTTTTCAAGTGTACCAAGTATCTCCCCAGTGTGTTCAGCCTCGACTACTTGGGTCTAACAATTTGCAGAACAATACCTCTTTCAGTAAAAATTCCTGCAATTAGCTGTTCTCCTGGCTTGAGTACCACTAAAGATCCTATATTGTTTTGTGCCATCTGCAAAGTTTAATAAATAAATTGTTGCACTAATAGGAGGTGATCGAATTATCTACTATAATTTTCAAAGAGTTGAGAGCCTCACTTGTTTCACAGCATCATAGACCGAGTCATTTGTGTGACACCAAAGCCAGAATCCAACCTTCTCTTCCCCCTTTGTCATTAGTACTTCTGCTACTGTTGTATTCTTCAATCCCTTATCTGGAATTGTGTGAGAATCCGCTACCACTATACCTTTGGAGTTTTTTTTGAACCCTGTTGGAGAGGTCATAACACATCCACCAAGAGAAAGAACTTTTTTCAGCTCAGTGATGCTCTCCGTATGTGAACGTCCAAGACGTCCTAAGTGTACCAATCCATGAGAAGATCTGATTGCTCGGGTGAGACTTTGCATTATTAATCCTGTATTTTATTTTTAAAAAAAAAGGAAAAAAGGAATGTATTAGTGCACTTTTCAGACAACTGATTTCTTAAATACAATGTATATTGCCCAAAATTAATATTTTCTTTAGAAATGTCTCAGTTAAAAACGTAATTTTAACGGTTGAAAATCATACCTTCGAATGCACACAGATTATGTCAGAAGAGTTCCATCTCCAGACAATAGAATTCATAGAAATATAAACTCAACTCTAGTAGCTTAATACAATTCAGTACTTATTTCCAGGATATATGGAATTTAGCAGCAGATCTCAGGCCCAGTAGGGTGGATGTAGACTGAAGATTTTGAAAAAATTCTTCTTTTTTAAGTACTTTAATTTATGATGCTTGCAAATGAAATATTACATATTAGGCTTTAGTTATAAATCTGATGCATCAGTAATTCTTCTAATAGGAAGTTTTCATTTCCTCGTGAAGTCAGATATGTAGTACAGTAACATACCTCGTACAGTTGCTAAGAAATGTGCTTGAACTTGGAACCTAGTCAACAGGAAGGATGAAAGCCATATCCCTATTAATATCAAATCAGATGATTGAGAACAAATCTTTCCCCCTTCATTGCTTGTTTGTTAGGGTATCTATCCACGTGTTCTTTTCTTGAATAAGTAGGTTAGAGAATGGAATATATGTACAAAATTGATTAACTTTGTACTTTTCCTTTTCATTAAGGCATCAAGTGAAAAGTAATCTGCAATCTAGGTCTAAGATGTATAATTTACAATTCATCAGGAACCCAAAATTATGTTCGGTAATAAAGAAAAAGAATCAAGTTCTCAGCGACAGCAAGAAATCTGATGGAAGTCCTACAAATTTTGCATGTTAAAGAAACATGCTAAATCTCTGATAGAGGGAACTTGGTTTAGGGAATCCAGGGGAGTTTCTCATGGAAATTCTATTTTCAGGAAGAAGAGAACCAAGAAATGGGAACGTCAAGGAATCATTCTAAGAAGTGAATTTAAGCCGAAGGAATGAATTTTCCAAGGCATCAAATACAAACTTTATAAGATCTCTGAGTGCTATGTGCATATCAAACAACTCTTAAGAACACAGTGGAAAAAAAAGAAAAGAAAAAGAAAACTAGCCTCTTTTCTCATTGGACATATTCACATACATGGGTGACTGGAGGCCATCATTTCTTCGATTCTTGTCACGTGCACCAACTTCCCGTCGAACATCAGCAACTCGAACAACTGCACCTCCATCAGCTAAAACAACCACTCCCCCTTCCTCCACCACTTCATCTGCAGCTGAAACTGGATCATCTGGCAAGGCATCCACCACTCCCACCCCCACAAGTCCATCTACAGCTGAAACTCAATTGGCTGGGAAGGAAGCTACCCCTTCCTCCAGAACTCCCACCCCTGTAACTCCTGTTGAAACCCAATCAGCTAGGAACGAAACCCCACCCTCTAAAATCCCATCTCGTCCTGAAACTCAATCAGGCAGGAAGGAAACCACCCCCTCATCCCTAACTCCATCTGCTGCTGAAACAACATCAGGTGACCAGACATCTGCCACTAACCACAACCTGACAACTCCACCTACTGCTGAAACTCAAACAGATGTGCAAGAAACAACCCCCTTCCCCACCATTAACACCCTTACTAAGCCACGTCCTGAAGAAACCCCCACTCCACCTTCAATTGAAGCCCCGATGGCTGACCAGTCCGCCAACACTTTGATTGGCCCTGCAAAAGATCTCCCAAACCTCATCACCATCTCAAGCAACCCTTCAATCATGTGTCTCATCACAGCCGACATCCCCTGCTCGTGCAACAACAAAGTCACAATCACCTCCACAGCCTTCATCTCCATCTCGTGCAGCAACTCAGTCACCAACCACGCCCTCATCTCCATCATCTCGCCTTGGTTCTCAGGTCCCATTGACACCTCAAAGGACCCCAAAACCTCATTCCCCCTCTTGTGCAGCCCCGCGCTCCATGAAGCAGGCATCTTCACCATCTGCCAAAGGCGCTTCCACACCAAAGGAACGACATCACAAGACTACAGAGATCTCCCATCCTCTTTCTAGTTCTTATGAGGCATCAGATGCTATTCCCAACAAAGAAGCACCAAAGCCAGCAGCATCTGGACAACAACGTATAGATTTGCAGCCCCAGGCAAAAGTTAAGTCCAACACCTTTGGTGACTACCATAATCAAGCTTCACTTGAAAAAAGATCTTCTACTGTACAATCTCTTGCCCAAGGTCAAGAGACACTTGAGGCAACCCAAAAGTTGGATTCTTCGAGCATCCATGGTGAAACAAAGCTCCTTGTGAAATCATATGCAAAGCCTGAAGAAAATAAGGAGGTAAAGGAGGTAATTCAAGAGACAAAATTTGAAGCTAATGAAAAAAGAAACAATGAAGGCAGTTTTCTTACTGCAAAACCAGGATCAAGAGCTCAAAAGCTAGAGGAGGTCAGTACTGTAAATAAATCAGAGAAGAGGCACGAGGAAACACAAGAGGCCATCAGCAGAAAGGAGACACCAACCTCTCTCTTCAATGTTAAACTTACCAATACAATTTCCCATCCAGGGAACAAAAACATGAATGTTCCGATGCACAAATTATCTGCCAAATCTAACCAAGAACAAGTGCCCTTACACAAAGAGATAAGGGATGACATTTCAACATTTTTCAATCGAATAGCCATTGGAGACCCCAAAGGTTCCATTAAGGACAGACCAGTAAGTGTTATTACACTTGCGGGAGAAAACAGAGGAGCGTCAATGTATTTGGGGTCTGACTCATCAAAAGAAGGAGCAGTTCATATTTACAGAGGCTACAAGAACAATCCTGATGAAAGCCCTGAAGCAGTCACTGGTGGAGAACGCAGTTCGAAAGGTGAAAAATCAGAAGGGATAGTTGATCAGCCAACAGAAGCATATGTAAACAACAATACACAGGGAATCAATAACTCAATTGTGTTCAAGAGTTCCATGACTGAAAGGGATCCTGGTGTCCATATAAGTGTCACTCATTCTCTAAAAGAACCTACAAAACTAACTGAAGAGAAAAGACGCCCTCAGTTGCAGAAGTCAGAATTCAACATGTTCCCTGACAAGAAATTTACTTATGAGCCCAATGTCAGAAGAAGATGTCTTCGAGGTCTTCTTCTGGAATCGAGTGATTCTGACTCTGAAAATCCTGAGAAGCCTCAACGTCATGGTTGCCGTGTTGGCTGCAATGAAAAAAGCAAACACAACACCGTTGATGTTGTTTAAGCATGTCAAGAACAATACAATAAGGATTATATACTATCCATTAGATGCTTCTCATACTATTTTAATAGAAATAACCTCAATTTGTTAATAAAGTTCCCATACAATAATAAATAGCACTATCACTCCATATTCAATTCATCATCATTCCAACACTACTTAGTACTTCACACTCTAGTATTTACTGCTAACGATCTTTCTTGCTACATGCGCAAACATTATACAAGTCAAGAGAATAAACTCTTCTGTGTGTCATACCCATTGATCCAAACTTCAAACTAGATCAATTGAATCCAGTTATCTAACCTTTTGACAAGGGATAGAACCTTAGAAGTTTCCCTTAGAAAAGAAAAAAACAATAAAAGAAAATTTTAAAAAGAAGAAGAAAAGAAATATATTTCTACATTGAAAGATCATTTCATTGGACCAAAGCATAATTACAGCCCATGATTTCTGAAAGATATTGGCTACTCGCATACAGGTTTTGTGTCAAAGCTGCTTAAACAGATTGTGAAGGCCTGAAAAGCAGAAAGGGGATAAAGATAATCCATGGTGAATATGTCTTTCCCTATCTTTCCAAATTGCAAGATCACTTTCTCTTGTTCTGAAGCAGGAACATTCTTTGACTCGTCAACAGAAGCTACCAGCTGAAAGTTCTTGACAGAGGCCACTGTGACACGTCCTCTGAAGTTCAGGCACCAACATTGGAGCTGCTCATGCCACCTTGGAATTTTGTTTCTTAAGACCAACGGATCTCTAGTGTCACATACAGATGTTAGTAAGCTGTCAGGATTATTGGAAGTAGAATTTTGGTTTTTCTCTGTTGACACAATCAAAGGAGAGAACTCATCGAGACCACCACCAAATGTTGCAGGTGTAGGGGCTCTTACGCCTTCTTGAATTGCAGAGACGTCAATGGTATGCCTGTTGTTTGCATTCTCTTGGCCCTCTAGTACGAAGAACATTGAGCTCATATGATATGGTGGCCACATTATAATTGCAAACAGGTAGCCTCGGGGACACTTTCTTTGCAGAGACTTTTTTACGTGACCAACCATGGGTTTGGATTGCAGAGTTGGATGGAGGCTGACAATCATGAATAACAAACTTGGAGCCGAAAAAGTTGGACCTGTTAAAAGTTGTTGACTTGTTAAAAGGAGACCAAACTGCAATCGGGTAAAAGCATGAAACTTTATTTGAGTAACAAACCTTAGTTTTCCAACGTAGTTACTACTAGTTTGAGAAAAATCATTCGCCGACAAGGATATCAAAAAATCTGTTTTTGTGGCCCTTCGAATCCTTTTTGCTGCCAGCAACAATTTGCTTGGCTCCCCTACAAGTGCTGTTATGAAGTCCAAATCCAAAGATTGGTAATTGATAGAACAGTTAATTGTCTATGTGAAATGAAATGAAAGCATGATCAGTAAGAGTATCTCCAATGCATAGTGGTGGTAGTCATGGGGATATGTGACAATTGGCAAAAAAAGATGCTTATTTCGCACATTAAATGCTTGACATTGTCATGGGCAATTCTCCATGATAGGATAATGTCAGGCATTAATTTATCCAATTACTAGACTTCTTTCACTTTCTCTTTTCAAATACCTAATAATAATTTGCCAAATATACAATGTAGACATTGTTGAGTTGTAGAGTTCGTTGAAAGTAATGTCAATATCCTTTGCCACATGTGCACTGTCAATATTGTTGCATTGAAGATGCTCTAAGGCAGGCACGAGAAAATTTCCAATTTATGAGTGTATGATAAAATAATACTTTTATGATCAAGAAACTTATCAGTTTCTACATACCAAAATTTGGAAAGAACTATTGGACATGAGAAAGCTAATGAAGCTCAAATTCTGTAAATGAGATCAAGAGAAGTTAAATAACAGCAGGTTGCAGCAGAACAAAAATAAATATAAAATAAGTTCAAATAACAGGCAAGCTCCAGAGATATCAACTAAATGTCTTTCTATTATTTATTTATTTATTTATTGACAAATATATAGAGCATGACCTACTGATAAAATCAATTATTAGCCCAAACAGTCATATCAAATGACAGCAAGAAGAGAACAAATTCATTTACCAGGGCTGAGGCCAAGATACAATAGGTATGTCGATGTCGCCCTATCCCTTTTGATAAAGCACTGAATTGGAGAGTCTCTAGGACCAGGCTAAAAATATATTTTGAGGATTCAGGAAAATCATTATTTATCATAATCTCAAAAAACCTAACGGAAGGTATTAAAACCAAAATCACCTGCTTCAGTGACATGGGGAAAGTGAGTAGTCCACATTCCTCAGGAGTCTTTACAACTTCCTTAGCAACTTCTCTCCATGACCTGCAAACGCCTGCACAGGCGACCACAGCCCTTCGGGCTGGCCATGTGGTCTCTTTTTCCTCCACTCTACCGATAATATCGAGAAGCAACTCAGAAGGCAAATCTGCCCACAAGCTATCTGGCTTGAATGCAGATTGAGATGACAGTGACCCCTCATTAGTAATGTGTGTTTTTTTATGACCTTGGGCACATTTTGCCTCAGATAGTTTCTTTTGCTTGTTCTCTAAGCCATTCTTTCCTTTAAGCTCCAGAATTATGGACTTGATCTGCATTTTCTTTGCCCAGACTATCTTTAATGGAGAAAATTCAGCAGAACTTGAGGTACAGTTTCTTTAAGAATCAGTTACCTGACAAGATATGAATATATAATATGTGAATTATCTCATGGTACCAAATGGAAGAAGCAGTAAAAAAAAAAAAAAAAAAGGTGTGCTAAATCAAATTATTAGGCTTTGAAAATAGGAAAATTTAGAAAGCAACAAAAGAAAATCTTAGCAAGTAATGAATTCATGATATGCTTTGCAAAAGTCCAAGCAATGCTGGAAATAGCAATATGTATTATCCAATAGCACATTGAATATTATTGTTCATTTTGCTTCAAGGTTCCAATTTTATTCGCAAAAAGAACAGACACTTCGAGGGAAATATATGGCAAACAAGCATTTCCCACATCCCAAAACAAACTATGAAGAAAAGGAGCTCAAAATCAAATCTTTTTCCAGCAAGAAACGACATCAAAAAATACTCATAAGTGAAGAGAAACTCATCTACCTGTTCTCGAACGTTTAGCGAGATCCAAAGCAGAAGGCAAAGCGAAAGCCTATAATAATCCCTTTTCACGTTTCAATGTTCCCCCTAGACAAGACACATCCACACACCCATACACATTTATAATTTCCCTCTCTCAAAAGGGCTCCTGCATCTCGGGCGAAGAACAGAAAAGAAAAACAAAATTCATGGATTAGAGCGAAATCCCTCCCTTGCCTTCCCGAGATAAATTTTAACGGGAGAGCGAGATTCAAGAACACAAGGTTGGTGTTATCGGTGATATTCTATTCTATTGCCGAAAGCAGCAAAAAGGAGCACCGCCGACAACACCTCCCAGCATTGCCACCGCCAACCGCCAATATCGAGAGGAGGATGGCCGTAAGCGTTTCTTGGATCCCAAACTCCGTGTGGATCGTTTTTTTGGAGCAGTGTGTTTACTTATTTTTAAAACTGAAAATTTTCCCTTTCGTCCGTTGAATTAACGGTCGCGTGGGTTTCTTATACCTGGACACTGACTGGGTAACAAATTATCCCCCAATTTTGGGAGAAAAAAAAAAAAAAGGAAATTTTGAAAATTTTGGTCTCTAATTCAAATATTCAATAGGGCAAACTTTCTATAGAAACAATCTATGGAGCTAGTAAACGGTAAAAAATCTAATTTTACAATGTCTACGCAATTTTCATTGAAAAATTGCTCATACAATTTTGAGTATTATAGTCCATACAATTTTACTTCAGCAATAATTGTTTTATGAACTCATTATAAATGTTTTTGAAAGATATAGAGAAGTGTAAAATTATTTGCAAGTTATAGCATTAATAAAATTATTATCTATATGAAGTACTTTGTGACCATAATGGTTGTTGAATGGTAGTATAAACATCAAAATTAATGTGCGAATGTTAAAGTATAATTGGTCAATCCTAATTTGGATGTTTACTAGCTACACTCCACAATTCTTGGGATCATAACAAGATTGTTGAACAAATCTAGGGTAAAATTATAACAACCACCACCTTTAGAGCAATTTCTTTCTTTATCCTATAGCTATTTGACATATTAATTTCTAAACTAGGAAAGATTAAGGAACAAAAGAAATTAGTTTATTGTACTCTCTAATAACATATATGCTCTGTGGAAGCACGGGATATATAATATATATATATATATGTAGTACATAAAATTTTAATGGATTATTCAAGAGAAAATGTTAAATAATCTAGCTCTTCAATTAGAAGGACTACCGATAAGCTCAAAAAAAATCATCGGTTCAAATTTCTTTTGTGGAGTTGGTTATGAACGAAGAAAACGAGAGGTCGATCGTGTGCATACTAACAAGACACGATGTTTGGGGATCAAACAACATTAACAAGTGAATGAGTGAGTGATGAAAAGATTAGGTAGCCAATACATATCAAATTGAGTGCAATCATGTCCACGACGAGGAGCCTCGGGCCCGGGAGCTTCGAATCCATGGCTTCCTCTTAATATCAGTTTTTGTTATAACTTATTATTGTTGGAAGCTATTGCCAATATGGAAAAATGGCCGACAACGACGTACCTTTGATTTCTGGCACATCTTCTTCGACATGAATGAGTTTAGCTGTCACCAAATCCTGTGCCCATGCTCGGCCCGAATTATGACGAAATGTTATCCACTCGAAATTATTTTTAGTTTTAATTTGAGATGGTGTAAATTATTTAGAATCAACACTTTGCAAGTAATCGAGAGACTTCTGAGATTGCATATAATTTGTGTGAGGTGTCACTCTCAATAGATTAATTTCGATTTGATTGCTTGAATCTTTGTCTTTGTTCTTTTACGCTTGTTGCATTCTAATGATATGTGATGTAGATTGGTGTAAGTGATGTGTGATACTTGATGATTGATAAATTGCTACGATGTTGTTAAATAATTTTGAAACTTTTGTTTGGAGGACATACTTTGACCAAAAGTCACCCTAAAAGCTGCTAGTGGTTGTGAATTGGCGGATGGTGCCTAACAGTTTAGCTACAAAATCAGATCTCGGAGCCCGATTTATTTTTGTAGAAAAACATTGGGGACCAAAGTGTTATAAACTGCACAAGAAGCTAGTAACTTTTCAATGCAGCGCACATGAGAATTTTAACATGTTATTTCAAGAATTTGACGGTGAAATTGAATAAAAAACTACGCACTATATAAAAATTGAGTTGTTATTATTACTTTTTTTTTTTTTTTTTTTTTGCTGTGGGTATAGAAATTGAGTTAAATAATTGGGCTCGTAGGCGTCGAGTATTCCTTAATCCTTGTGTTTATATTTTCAGCGCACCATCTTCATGACAATTTGGCCATAAATCATTAAATCTTAAGAGAAAGGATGACATCAACAAAAAACTTAACGTAACGAAAGATGATAAATTTTATTACATCAATCGGAAGAAAAAAGTAAGTAGAATATATATTTGATGCTGGAGGTGACAATCAAACTATTATTACTTAAATCCATGCATTTAGGACACTCAATAATAGTTAAATAAAAACACAAAAGAAATTGCATGAAAGCACCAAACAAGAACGGTCCAATTGTAAAGGTTAAATCCGTTACTCATGGGCTGATCCAATAACTCTCTGGCAGTGAATACTTCTATTCCATTAACCAATGGAGGAAATGTATGTTGGGAATTTAATCAATTTCTCTAAACTCATGTGATTAAAATAGGCAATCAATATATCAAATAAAAATATATGTGTGGAAACTTAAATAACACCAGGAATTATTTAACATCGTAAAACCCTCCAATGAGAAGGGAAAATCAACGGGGCAAACCGACAACTCCACTATCACCAAATAATAATGGGAATACAATATTTATCCTCTCAAGATTATCGCCCTAAATCAAGAGATAATCACACACTACCACAATCACGCAACACCGTCAAGAACAATATTCTTGGCACCACAAATATCTCATCTAACAATAGATGGAATTCAATAATCAACAACA
>CAVNYN010208245.1:0-18978 GCA_963692815.1 Nyctanthes arbor-tristis | reverse complement strand
CTAACTCAACCACTGAATCCTCACTACCTACCAGATTTGAACAACCCTCTCTGCTCATTTTATCAATAAGTTGAGAGAGGATTTGAAGTTGCACAGAAATAAGATGCAACTAACCGCGCGCCCAAGAAAACAAAAAGCGGACAAACCCAAAAATTCCAAGGGAAATAGAGAATTGGAAAGAGGAAAAACAAAATTATTTTGTTACCTTCTCAAGAATGACCAAGAATCTTTATTTCATTTGGAGAAGAATCACCCAGTGAATGAAAGGGTGAAAGAAAAAATCCGAATGAGGCTAGAGGAATGGAAAGGCGCGATAAGACCCCAGATTATCGTTCTGGGAAAGGATGAGCAGTGTTGGCGGCAATGATTAAGAGAGAGACACCTAGAAAGTTCCACATTGACGAACTCCTGACATATGTACTCACCAACGGTGAACCGGCTTTTAAAGTTTCGAACAAAGAATGCAAACAGGCGGGAAGTAGAGGTCGTGAACTCTTATAAATGTATCCTAACAGCTACCCCTATTAGCTCCCTGGGCATACCTATGATGGGGGACAATTGTTGAGATAAAGAACTGTAAGCTCCGTCAAATGAGGGGTTTGAGAGTCAATCGCGTCTAACGTGGTAGCGACCTACCAATAGCCAAAGCCACACCCATAAGGTCCGAGGCAACGACGGAGTTAGGCGTTATTGGAGGACTAGTCTAAAAGAGTGAGCCGTATATTATACGCGGTTAAAATATCTTTTATATATAACTTATTTTTTACAAGATTTTTTTCCCCCAATTTAGGCCATGGCCCCCCTTAGCTACGCTATTGGTCCGGGGTCTTTGAACTAACGACCTAAATTATGGCCGATAAAGCGAATTAACGGCTAGGAGATAAGCTGAAGAAATGTCAGCTTTCTTTCTTGTCAGTAGTACAACTTAGAGTATCTCTAATGCCTAGTCAATGTCGAATGTCATGATTCAAAATTCAACATGAGAGAGAAAATGAGTGGGAAGAGAGAGAAAAGTGAAGAAAAATAGAGGGAAATTTGAAAAAGAGAAGAGAGAGAGACAAATTCAAAAATAATAATAAAATAATAATTGACATGGTGCAGAAGAATGTAGATATATGACATTGCACATCACACGATGAAGAAAAAGTGGAGAAAAAATGGGATAAAAGAGATTAAAGTGATTAAAAGAAAAAGAAAATAGGAAACATATAAGACCCATCAATTTTTTTGTGTGTATCTCTCTCATGTTGAATTTTGAGCCATGATATTCGACCTTGACTATGCATTGAAGATACTCTTATTACGTCTTAATAAATGTAAAGGCACTCCTTGTACTAATTTCTGTCAGCTTTGGAGTGGTTCTAGCTGACAGTTTTATCCCTGAATTTAACCCACATTAATAGGGTGTTTGACAACTATCTATTATAAATTAGTTTATAATTTACTATATGACATTATTATTATTACTTTAAAGTGTAATTATAAATCTGTATCATAACAATACAAATACACATAGATATTTATCTTACTGAAACACAGCGCTAACAAAATTAACAATATAAACTCACATATAGTGGGAATATGCACTACAATAAAACTTGACATTATTTTATTATGTGTTTTTTGTAAAAAGTAAAAAATTACGGCTTGACTTTTAATTTTTGACTTTTTAAAAAAAAATGAAACTAATGAAATGATATCGTGTGACAAATTATAAACAAAATAAATAATCAAATGAGTTGCCAAACACTCAGTAAATACATGTAATGATGGCTGTTGAAAGAAAATGAGAGTATAAAAGGAGTGAACACAAGAGAGGGGATTGATTCTCATCTTGTCTTGATTCCTTGTTACTGATTTTGATATAATACTATATAATCACACACTATGGCACCATATTTACTATGTGGCATGCATGTACATAGCAAATATGGTGTCATAGTGTATAGTTCATATGGCACCATAATAGGACTCCCTTATTACAAAAGAACATTCTCCAACTCCCTACATAAATGCTTCATTTTTAGTTCATTTAAAGCTTTTGGTAAGGATTACAATAATTGAAGCTTACGTATACTTGTTTGTCACGTCAAGGCCAAATTTGATGTCAAGTATGACAGTAAATTTACTCTATTTTGTAAAAAATTGCTTTGAATGATTACCTACGAATAGCGAGATTAGATAACGACTTTTAACACAAAAATACACCTCTAATAACGGAACAATTTAACACAAATAATGACTTTAATTTTGCTAGTAAAACATGAAGGTAAATGTAAAAATTGTTTTTTTTATCAGGTTATTTGATCCAAATTTGAGTTATCATTGCCACCTCTACGATCTCTAAATTGTACTAAAAATATGAAAATGCCAAAAATGTTAAGTAGGGACCAATTATACAATAGCATATGAAGGTAGCGACCTTTTTTTTTTTTTTTCTTTTTTTTCAATCAAGATAGAGACCTTTTGTACCAATTAGATCTTCATTTCACCTTAAATTTTTTTTTTTAAAAAGAAGCTCATCCTGAATAATTTATATTGAACATATGAGTTATTTCAATAATAATAATAATAATAATAATAATAATAATAATAATAATAATAATAATAATGGAACGCTAAGGTTAATGCTTGTCAAGGTCTACAAATACACCATCATCTTCACATTCTCCCTACTATTTCATTATTATTTTTGAATTTATCTCTATCTCTCTCCTCCTTTTCATTTTTCTCGCATTTTTTCCCTACACTTCATTCCATTCCTACTTACTTAAAATAATTATCTTGTCTCTTTCTCTCTCCTCCATATCACTCTCACAATCCACCCTCCCATTTAAGATGCTCTTAGAGGCAACTGTGGATTGTGTTATCATATCTCTAGGGACGGAAATGCCCACAATCTTGCCTCGTATGTTTCTAGTTTCGATTGTGCACCCCCCCGGCCCCGGGGAAAGGAATTCGATTGTATACTCATTATGGCAAACAATATATATTCATTCTGGACCAATTGTTTGCCTCTATTTATTTCAAATTGGGTGAGAGGAATGATGGTTTGAGTGAATGAAATATCTATAGTTCCCTTAAAAAAAATATCGAGTCTGAATGGTACACGCAGAACAATCTTCCAGGAATATTATAGTATTGCTTTTTATTGAAAGTAAGTGTAAACAATAACGTAATCAAGGGCGGAATCCGCGTTTCGTGACCAGTTTAATTATTTCCAACTGGCAACTTATAGGAATTCTTTATTGCGGATTATATATTTCATTACATTATATTATCGTTATATGTTTAAGTGTCCAGGATTGCGGAGAAAAAAACTATGGCAATCTTAGTACTCCAACATAATCAAGAATTTACATTACATGTGAATTAAGGGGTTTCAATTTTTTATTTAATTTAAACCTAAAACCCACAGCTAATCCCCTCAAAAAAAAAAAGGGGAAAAAACACCTTAATTAGTCAGCATTCTAAGTGTTTAGTACTCTTGAAGTAACGGGATTTTTTCTTATGATATACTAACTATAAGAAGCAGATCAATTCTCCTGCAATTAGTTAGCCCAATATTATTATTATTATTATTATTATTATTATTATTATTATTATTATTTTAGTGTATTTGATTAGGAAAGAGTTTTTATGGAAAATGAGTATTTCCATATAAATTCTTACTTTTGTGGTGTTTGATTGACATTTTTTTCTAGGGAAAACATTTTCCACCTTTTGGTCACATAACCATATTTTCCTTGAAAACAAAGAAAATATTTTCCTATAGAGTAAATGATAAGTTGAATTAAACGGGTCATTTATTTATTCATTTAATTTCACTTTTCCTTTAATGCCACTTTGAATGCCACATAAACCGGTGCCAAGCACCACTGGTGCTGCATAGCTTCTTTCCTAAATATGGGGTATAATTTTTTTGTTTTATGGGTAATTCACGCTTTTTTCTTGGAATTTCACTTTTAACTAAACACATTATAATTTATTTTTTATGGAATTCAATTTCCGGTAATTCAATTGATAAGAAAATATTTTATTTCCGAGTAAATTTCATACTTTCAATAAAACGCACTGCTATTATAATTCATTTGCTGATAAAATATAGACGCGTGGACGATCTTCTGCTGTGGCAAGATTGCGAAGATTTAATTTTTAGTGTGATGAAGATAATGGATAAGGAAACTGTCATGTTTGGCTAGATTTATAATTAATGATTTTTAATTGATTTAATTGAGATTATTTGAACTTGAGGTTCACGTTTCTTCATCAAATTTATTATGTTAATGTCATACTAGTTAAATCACCCATGCGTTGCACGGATAGAAAAACTTATTAAAATATATTATTATATAATTAAATATAAAAATGTAATATTTACACCATATAAAAAATATAAACACAAATATACATTAATTGAGTCAATAAGATCAATGGACTTAGTAATTGTAAAGTTCATAATCGTTTAAAAGACAACATACATTCTTACATATAATCCTTTGTACATATATACAATAATAGAGAAAATACCTTTTACCCGCCTTATTTTAAAAAATCCTAATAAAATTAACAAATTCAAAAAAATATAAAATGCATTAAAAAATTCAAATAACATTAAACTCTTCAATACACATAATAGAGATGGTGAATTAACGAATTATGATGGATTAAAATTTATTTTAGAATTGACATTTCAGATTTGGTATTTTAATTTATTAGTGAAAAATAGTAACAAACAAATGGGCAAAATGGTTAAATTTTAGTTGTTAAACCTAATTGTCATAAGTTCAAGTTTTCCCTGAGCTCTTTCACAAAATTTTTTGTTAAAAAGAAAAATGAACAATTACCGTAGAATTTACCAAATAGAAAAAGTGGAAAAATCACAGTACAAAAGATATCAAGACTTAAGTAGATTAATTATTATATATACAGATAGATTCGTTGGTAGGTTAATTGTCTGCGTTGGAAATGTCAAATTTATGATGCTTTCATCATGTTATTTAACAATTAATTTCAGTTTCGTAGGCTTCTCGATGGCTCTTTTTTTTTTTTTTGGGGGGGTGGGGCCATGAGAATGTGTATTTACAATCTAATTATTATATATATCTACATTTTCAAAAATACTTTCTATACATAATACGTTATATATATGATTTATATTTTATACCCTATTATTTTCTATGGATTATATTTATACCCAAGTATGAGGTCGTGGTCAGCGGTTTCTAGGTCAAAGGCACGAGCTGGCGACCCAACAGCGTGGGCCCACGACCAATCACCTCAGAAAACTCGTGAGCTCAAGATCTGCAGGTCTTAACCTATGACCTCAGAACTACTTTTAGCTCTCAACTTGCCCATGACATACAGCTTACCAGGTTAGCTCATGCACTTAGCTCACGACCTGCTAGAATTTCACAAGGGCTCCAGTAAGTCAGCTCGCAAGGCCACAGGTCTGGAAGACATGAGGTCCATGTACGGTTTCACAGGCGTGCTAGCTGTGATGCAACATGCAAGCCTACTTGCATACCTTATCACTTAAGGCTAATGTGATAGCTTCATTTATTATAAAATTGGCATTTGTCTTTCCTATGCAAACTTTTAGCCTGCAATTAGTAAAAAAAACCTAACATCTACTCCAACTAGGTGCACTTACACGGCTTCTAATTGGCTAAGCATTTAAAACTCATAATCATTACTTGCCAATTCGTGTGCAATACATAGAAGAAGATCCATCGGAATTAAGGATCCTCCTCATTTGCAATAACCTTTATCTTCTGCATATTTATTTCTTATAACTCTTCTCATAAATTCACCAACATCACTATAAATTTTAAATTTATTGCTCAAACCGATTCAAATACAAGTTTCCCGTATAAACAAATTCGTTTGTCCGGTCAAAGCCGAAATTTGACATCAACAAATTGGCGCTGTCTGTAGGAAAATCTTACAAAAATCCAGCTCAAAAGTATCTGTGACCTAAAGATGAGTAAAAAACACAATCAAAGTGAAAGAACGAAGAGTCACAATGTTGAAATCCCTCCAAGATTTAGAAGACAAAGGAGAACATCAGAAGTAGGTCCTTCACAGCCTGACTCTTTTATTCAACAACTTAGATTGTTTTTTTTTAGTTAACATTGAATAATAATTAGTATTGTTGTAGATTTTTCAACACTATTTTAACCAACTATTAAGGGCAAAAAACCAAAAGGAAAAGGTTGATCTCTATAACGGCCCATTTTTCAAATGTTGTCATTTTTGAAATGTCGCTTGGGGTACTGTAGACTACAGGTTCGACCCTGCCAGAAGATGATAGAAAAGGTAGTCAAAATTAAAATTTGACGATTCCGATCTGAATCACTATTTTCTTTGATGATGAATGAATGACCAAGGGCAATTAGATAAGAATACTCACTCTCCTCAAAATACTTAGGTCTTTTGATAAGAATGAGGGGGCTCATGATGATAAATGAGTGACTAAGGGTGATTAGACAATAGGATATGCATCCTAGCATTAGTGGAGACAAGAGAAGACACTTGACATGTCGCTTAACAAGAGAGTGGAGGGTCACTTTGCCAAAAGGGCTTAACAAAAGAGAGAGGGAAAGGGTCCATGTCACTCAACTCATATGCGGGTTAAAGAGGTTGTGCCACTCAAAAGATCACTTCAACAGTTACTATAGGGGTCGCTTAGAAAGTAAAACTTGTGTCATGTATGATCTTTATGTAACTAATTTTCCCTCTATTTTCCCCTATAAATAGGGGAAGTTTGTAATAGAATGGAATTGAATTCTCTCATATTCAAAATAAACACTTTAGAATTTCTCTCTAAAAAAAGAATATGTTCTAAACTTCACCTGAATTACTTAGTTCAAATTATTTGGCGTCGTCTACACGAATTGAACCAGAATTGCTATTAAAACAGTGAGATATGCCTCCGAAATCAAAGGCAAGAGTTTCTTGGTGAAAGTACAGGGATGTTCTTGGCGAAATAGAGGTGGGTGAACCTATTTCAATAGAGGTTTCTACTTCTAGGACATAGTCAACATCGGTTCTGATGAATGTACCAGATGATTTTAATCAAAAGCTCAAAGCAACGTGCGATTAACTGGAATCGCTGATGCAATTGCTACCTAAAAATACTACTAATGAGTCCTCACTAGCTACTCCAATGGCTACCACGGAATCTGGAAGAACTGAGGAAGCAACTGATATGGCTCAACTCTTGGATATGTTAGTTTAACGAAAAATAGAGGAAGCTATGGCAAGGAAAAAGGATAAGTCAAGGACAATTGTCAAGAAAGAAGATCCGTTTACTGACAAAGTACGCATGGTGCCTTTTCTGTCAAAGTTTCGCAAGTCTGTTGGAGAGTATGATGTCACCGGTGATCCAATTGATCACAGTGAAAACATTTCAAGATCGAATCATCCTATATGGATGGCCGGATACCATTGCTTGTAGAGCATTCCCTATGACATAGAAGAGAGATGCTAGAGAATGGTTTGATATGCTGCCGGCAAGATCAGTAGGAACATTTTCTGAGTTGGCTAGCAAATTTTCCATCTGCTTTTGGAGTAGTTCCAGGAAGAAGAAGACTCCCTTGGTTTTGATACAAGTAGTACAGGACTCAAGGGAGTCCTTGAGAGCGTATATCTGTGATCTACAAATAACAAGCGTGGTGTCTGCTTTGTTGACAGGGTTGTGAAATCAGGGGTTCTATGCCAGCATTTCCAAAAAATCTCCAGAATCAATGGTGAAGTTGTTACAACTAGCAGAATCCCACATAGATCAGGAGAAGGTGTTGAGTGCCTTCACGCGATTTGGTACAGAGTAGCTACATAGGGGAAAACGGAAGGTTGAAGAAGAGATACATGTGGAGGCACGATAGGAATCTTTCCGGGGGCAAGGATTCGTGCAAGTTTGCCTTTGATGCAGAGGATTCAAGCCGACGGAGGTATAATAATCCATATATATCGCCAGTCAAACGTGCATACTATGGAGACGGTAGCATCTAAAAGACGGCCATCTGCGAGTAAAAACGACGTGTGAAGGCTGCGTCAGATGAAAGCGAGTCAGATGAAAGCGTTGGCAAAAGGTATTGTACGCTGGCCTAATAAAATTGTGTCTAGCTCAGGAAAACAGGATAGATCGAGGATTTGTGAGTTCCACAAGGACTATGGGCACTCCACAGAGGAGTGATATCAGTTGCAAAAAGAGATTGATCCATTGATTACAGATGGATATTTGAAACCTGGCACGGCGCAGGGAACGAATACAGGTCGGGTTAGGGATGGAGTGATTAACGTGATTACTGGAGAGCAGAAACGGGGACGACTCCATGAACGGTTGAAAAGCCTATTCCTATTCGCTTCAAGTTAATCACATCACTATTGATCACAATCGCTTCTCCCAGCCAATTGTTTTTTGTGATACTGACTTGACGGGAGTGTCATTACTACATGAAGATGCGCTAGTAGTCACTGGGGATATAGCCAATTTCGATGTTAGGCGAGTTCTAATTGATACTAGAAGCGCGGCCAATGTATTAAGTTGTGGGGCGTTTCAGGCGTTGAAAGTTCCAGAAGTTCTGTTAAAGCCAATACACACTTCATTGCAAGGGTTTGGGGGTGGAGAGGTCAAACCGGAAGGAGTGGTAGATTTAATGGTTGTAATGGGCACCCAACCAACTACAGTGGCAGTAGTGACTCCTTTTGTGGTAGTGAGGGCACCTTTAGCGTACAACGTAATTGGTGGGAGGCCATTGTTGAATAGCATTGGGACAATCATCTCTACACAATACCAAGTGATGAAGTTCCCAACCAGTAGGGGGTAGAAGTTGTTCAAGGTGACCAACTGATTTCGAAGCGATGCTAAATGGATAGTATAAAAGGAAAACAAGTTTTGGCCAATAAGACAGCGGCACTAGAGAAGAAAAATGACAGTGTGAAGGAAAGTTAGAAAGTGAGAGATGAGACAGATGATGACGAGGAGAAAAATGAGAAGATAAAGGAAGTAACTGATTGCTTAAATGACACAGAGAAACATGGGGGCAAAAGAAATAGTAGATCGCTTTATTGCTATAGATAAGATTGAGGATGTGCAGGTTGCTGCAAGAAAGATTTTCAAAATCGGGAAAACTCTATCCATAGAGGAGAATGAGCAGTTGATTCAATTTTTAAGAGCTGATATGAAGATCTTCGCGTGGTCCCTGAGTGACATGGAGGGAATTGATCACGATATGTAGCATTCTTTGAAATTAGATCCAGCTCGAAAACCAGTTAAACGGAAGAAGCGATCGTTTGCTCCTAATAGAGAGCAAGTGATTAGGGACAATGTAGAGAATTAAAGGTAAGGTTCATTAAGGAATTAAAATATCTAGAGTGGGTCGCAAACGTGGTCTTGGTAAAGAAGTCTAATGGAGCATCGCGCATGTGTGTAGATTTTACATATCTGAACAAGGCAAGCCCTAAGGATTCATATCCTCTACCTAGAATTAACTCGCTTATCGACGCAACAGCCGGTGAGAAGCTACGTAGTTTTTTGGATGCCTTCTCAGGGTATCACCAGATCAAGATAGCGAAGAAAGATGAAGAGAAAACAGCTTTTATCACAAAGATGGGTAACTTCTGCTACATGGCCATGCCCTTTGGATTAAAGAACACGGGAGCGACTTACCAAGGGATGGTTGACAAAGTATTCACTCCGGTTCTCTAAAAGAAAATGCAGGCTTATGTGGATGACATGGTTGTTCATAGCAAGGAACAATTGAATCACCTAAGTGATTTACAAGAGGTACTCGACATCGCTAGGGAGCATAAAATTAAGTTCAACCCTAAGAAATGTACCTTCAGAATAGCTGGAGGAAAGTTTCTGGGTTACATGATTATTAGTCAACGTGGAATTAAGGCTAATCTAGATAAGATTGAAGCTGCGATGCTACTAGGAAAACCACATACTGTGAATGATGTGCAACGTTTGGTCAGGAGATTGATTACTTTAAGCTGGTCTATGTCACGAGTCGCTGAGAAATGTTACCCGTGATTCAGACTATTATGAAAAGCGAATACTTTTGAGTGGGACGCAGATTACGAGCGATCATTAGAAGAGGTAAAGCAAGACTTGCAGCAACCACCTATGCTCTCTGGGCCCTCATCTGGAGATGTTCTGCGGCTCTATTTAAGCATCTCAAATAGTCAATAAACTAGGTATTGCTAAGAAAGGAAGGGAGTTTGGAGAAGCATGTCTATTATATCAGCCATATATGGAAAGATGTTGGGACTAGATATTCCCTGATGGAGCAACTGGTGTTAGGAATCATCCTAGCTGTGCAGAAGCTGCGCCCTTATTTTCAAACCCATACTACTGAGGTAATGACTCATTTTCCATTGAGATATATTGTGAATCGTCCTAATATTTTAGGAAGGCTCATGCGATGGGCCTTCGAGTTGGGTGAGAATGACATCGAGTATAAGTTACGAGGTGAAGGACGGTCAGATCGAAGTCTAGCTGATTTTATCGATGAATTGACTCCTATGTTGCCTTCCTCAGGTGACAGAATGGGTCTTTATATGTCGATGGGTTATTAGAGAAACAAGGGTCTACCATATGGATGTTGTTGACAAGTCTACAAGGAAAATCTTATGAGCTCTCACTTCAGATAGAGTTCTTTGCTACAAATAATGAGGCTGAATACGAGGCACTGATACGTAGACTTCAGTTGGCGATCGCTAAAGGGGCGCGATGTGTTACTATTTGTAACGATTTGCAGCTTGCGGTTAATCAAGTACAAGATACCTTTGAAACAAAAGAGGAACGAATGATGTTGTACTATGTAAAGGTGAAAGAATTGTTGAGAGCTTTCGTACGTTGGGAAATTATGAAGATCCCTAGGGAGTCAAATGATAAAGCTAATCGCTTGCCTCGAGAAGTCTTCAAAAATCGCTTCAGAAAGGAAGACACTTTGGTAAAGATTTTAAAGCAGCCAATAATGGTTGCTCATGTGTATTGTGTGCAGGAGGAAGAGGATACGTGGATAGGAAATCTTAAAAGTTACTTAGCAAATGGGACAATTCCAAAAGATCTGGTGATGGCCAGGCGACTAAGAATAAGAGCTGTTAATTTTACACTAAGGATAAGAGCTGTTAATTTTGCACCCATCAATGCGGTATTGTATAAGAAATAGGTCACCATGCCATATCTGCGATGTGTATCAGTAGAAGATGGAAAGTGAATATTAGATAAAATACACTCTAGGATGTGTGGAAATCATTTCGGAGGAACTGCGTTAGCTTTTAAGACCCTAAGGTTAGGGTACTTTTGAAAATTTACCATTGTTGCCACTGATTATTTCATAAAATGGGTAGACTCAGAAGCGCTTGCGACCATTTCAATTGAGAAAACTCAGACTTTTATTTGGAAAAATGTGATTTGCAGATTTTGAATTCTTAGGGTGTTGGTGACTGATAATGACAGACAATTTGATAACAAGGCCTTCGAAGCATTCTGTAGAAGTTACTAAATAGAGTTAAGAAGGACGTCTGTAGCACATCCTTAGGCGAATGGTCAAGTAGAAGTTACTAATCGAACGATTCTATGGGAATTAAAGATGTCATTGCAAAGTTTTGGAGGATCTTGGGCAGAAGAGGTATCGAATGTCCTGTGGGCTTATCACACTACGCCTAGGTGAGCAACAAGGGAGACTTCATTCAAGTTATCTTTTGGTCTAGAGGCAGTGACTCAGATAGAAGTGATCGAAGTGAGTCATAGAGTTCAATTAACCCAGTACAGCGAAGAAAGTCATAAAGCAGAGGTGGATCTCATTGAAGAAGATAGAGAAAGCACCTGGGAAAAAATGAAACATACTAAAGAAAAGGAGGCTGAACGATTTGATACGCGAGTAAAGGAAAGGCGACTCTAACCTGGTCAGTTGGTTTCACGCTATGCCGCATCAGCCGGTCATATACCTAGAAAATTGGATGCCAAGTGGGAAGAACCATATAAGGTAGTGAGAGAAGTCAATACCAGATCTTATACCTTGAAGATCCCTGGGGGGGAAGAGCTTGCCACGACCATGGCATAGCTCTAACTTGAGGTGATATTATCTTTGAAGTAATACTATTTTAGTATCACCAAATTAATATGATAATAATTTAAGTCAAGTGAGTTAACTGTATTACAGTCTTGCAAGGAACTCTTAAGCACTCCAAGTAGGATGTAATGAGCGAGCAGGAAGGCACTAGCGATGAGGTTGTCAATAAGAAGATAGTTTAATAAAAAGTATACCTTTTTTGACATAATCCAAAGTGTCTTTATACTCATTGGTTTTATTCATGCTGACAAAGAGTAAGTGAGTTGGGGCAGGGTAAAAGGAGAAAGAAGAAGAAAGGGTCACTAGACCATCGATAGAAAGTGAAAAAAGAGAGGAAAGGTGATATATCTTCATCATATACTTTAGCAGAAACAAAACATATAAGCTGAAAGATCAAAGCAATAATACTCATGAGCGATTTATTGATGGATGTAGGTTTTCAATAAAAATGAAAGTACTGTTGAAGATATTTTCTTTTAACATTTGATGAGCTTTGTTTTTGAATTATGTATTCAATCATTGATACTGTACGTTTCTTTCATGATGAATAGACAAGAATTCATTATATTGAGCAAATAGTTATTAATGTATTTTGAGAAGGTTCATCATTGTGTTAGTTTCTATGTTACAATTAATAAAGCTGGTTATTTCAGGAAAGCGCTTTGTAACCTCCAAAAGTGTAAATAACTCAAGGAGACGGTTGTAATCGCTCTTTGAGATGGTATTCGCCTTCAAGTACAAAGCGCTTAAGGAGACGGTTATAATCGCTCCTTGAGACGGTATTCACCTTCAAGATTAAATCACTCAAGGAGATGGTCATAATCGCTCCTTGATACGGTATTCGTCTTCAAGTACAAATCGCTCAAGTAGACGGTTATAACCGCTTCTTGAGACAATATTCGCCTTCAAGATTAAATCACTCAAGGAGACGGTCATAATTGCTCCTTGAGACGGTATTCGCCTTTAAGTACAAATAGCTCAAGGAGACGGCTATAATCGTTCCGTGAGACTGTATTCGCCTGCAAGATCAAATCACTCATGGAGATGGTCATAATCGCTTCTTGAGACAGTATTAGCCTCCAAGGTCAAATCACTCAAGAAGATGGTAATAATCACTCCTTAAGGTGGTATTCGCCTCCCAGATCAAATTGCTCAAAGAGACAGTCATAATTGCTCTTTGAGACGATATTCAGCTCCAAGATCAAATCGCTCAATGAGACGGTCATAATCGCTCCTTGAGACGGTATTCTCCTTCAAATATAAATTGCTCAGGGAAGCAGCCATAATCGCTCTTTGTCCCTTTGATGGTATAGTCACTCTATTATAAGTCCTTCAAAAAAGGAAATCCGTACTCGCTTTTTGGATAGAGTTCACTTTGAATACAAATCACTCTAAGGGAAGCTTTTTGAAAGAAACCGACTCGTTTTTCTTAAGCATGGTTGATGTAAATGCTTGGAATAATAAGTATAGCATGCTTTTGGAGACTTGGTAAAATCATCATCTGAGAAATCAACAAAATTATGGAATAAAGCAGTAACTTTTATAGTTAACGACTATCTGTAGCGTATCAAAATATTTGAGCAATAAAAAGAAGAACTCAAAGTTAAGGAGTTCATCCAGCTGGATCATTGCCATCACTATCTTTTGCCAACTCTTCAATCTCTTCTTCATCATCGCTAGAACAGACTTCGTCACCTCAGGAATAGGGAAAAGTTAACATGTCTAAGTTATGGTTCCTTTCCTCCAGCCAAGACCTGGCAGCATGAAGCCTAGAGACTCTTCTAGCAACTATATGACCTCTTTTGATTTCCTTGAAATGATCTGATTTGAGGAAGTCACGAACTGCTATTTTAGGAAGAACCCTCTTCTAGTTCCCTAGTGTCTACTTCTTCTTTAGAATAGTATTATCTTTGGAAGCCAACTTCAAATCCTTGAGAGCCAGCTGGTTTCGAAGAAGGGCAATTTGCTCAACCTTCTCTTGGATCTTTGTATCCTTGGTTGCAGAGAGTTGTCTGATTTCATCAAGCTCAAGCTTCAGTGAGTCCACTTCTCTCTACAACGCCTCCACTTGAGCATTGGTCTCTTGTAGCTGAGTCTGCACACCTGAAAGCCTCAATTGCTTCTCTTTTAGAGTCTCAGTTTGTATGCAAATTTGATCCTAAAAACGGTATCACTCCATTTGGATAGAAGAGCGCTCCCGATGAGCTTTGTTGATTATGGCAGCTTCGGCTTTGATACGATGGTTGTAGGATCTGGAGACGGACAACATTTGAACAATAGGATTCATAGTTAGAGGTATACATTGGCAAGAAATTGGTGTTCATAAAAGCAATAATGAACATTTACCATGCCCACAATAAACTCTGTGGCTCTCATGAGATGATCTTTATTATAAGGATTTAAGTAATTCATAAGATCCTTATCATTAGGGACCATGTTCATCACCACATGATCCCAGGTTAGGCGCTCAAGAGGAAGTGAAAACCCTTTAGTTTGAAATGGAGAGGATGAAGACTTTGACAACTTCGCCCTAGGAGGAAGATCTGCTGTAGTCACGGGAGGAGGAGAAACTAGGTTAGACTCTGGGATTATCACAGTTAGGGCATCATTTTTAGGAAGATAGACTGATATGGGATGAGTGATGGATGAATGAATGGGAAGTTGTGGGGAGATGGAGGTAATAGTTAAGGGGTTAAGGGTAGAAGCGATCATGTCTGCGATCGAAGAGGGAAGAACACTAAGGTCAAACCCACTGGAGGATACCACTAGAGCCAATGTTGTGGCAGCATTGTTTTTCTTTGAAGTGACTCCTTGAAGAAGCGACTGGTCTCCTTGAGGAAAAGATTGTTTTTTTAGAGGAATCAATTCATTTGGGTTGGACACAATTCGCTCACGGGAGGAAGTGGCAGTGGATTAGTGAGCTTCGTGGGTAGAGGAATGTGTTGAAGATTGTTCTATGTCTGAACGATGACGTTTCTTGGAATGTTTCTCCCCCTTCTGTTGAGCCAAAAACTTATTAGAAAAGTCTTCTTAGGTCATGTCTGCAACAGCAAAAATAGAGAGAGTAAGCGACCAGTGAAGAGTGAGAGTCAAGAGGTGAAAAATAAGCAAGGAAAGAGAATCATCTTACTCAAAGGGTGAGCAATCCCAACAGCTACCAAATTCTTATCAATTAATATGCTGGCAGCACTACCCTTTTCAACTTCAAAGAGAGATAAGGTTTCAATATCATTTTCCTCAAGATCAGAGAAGAGATGAGGAGAGTTAAAAGCCTTAAAAGGGGGGCATCGCTAGGTTCTAACAAAATTGAAGGACTGGCCTTCCAGAGGCTCAACAAAAAAGAATTTATTTTTCCACCCCCAAAAGGATTTTGGATTCTTAGGAGGTGAAGGTTAGAGCCCTTTACGGCCTTTGTCCTATGGGTGAAAGTAACCCAATCCGCATCTTTTTTAGATTTCTTCATTTCAAAAGATGTTTGCAGTAGGCTTTATGTTATTCTTGAGGCATATGTACAAAAAATAGTTCAAATGCTGCCAATCATTGGGGAGTATCTAACTTGGGCATAGTTGAAATTCAAAAAGTAGATCAGATAAGAAGGGATGAATAAGGAAATGGAGGCCTACGCGAATGCAATCTGCATAAATGGCTATTTTGTGATCGTGGGTAGATGCTTGGGTTTCTCCATCACCTAGGGCTCAAAAGGTATAAGAAAAAGTCAAAAAGAAAAAGTCAAAATGACTCTAAAGAAATTGGTCTATAAATATTGGTTTCAGAAGAGAAATCTCTAATTGCTCTATCTAGAGGGGATGAAGGAGAAAGGTCGCTTGAGGGGGACTTATCCTAGACCTTTTGGAGCGGTAAGAAGGCTTCTTGGTGGATTTCTTGATGATCATGGTTATTAAAGAAGAAAACAAAACCCATGAAGGATTCGACAAAGGAAGAAGAAACCCTAAAAATGAAAACACACAAAAGCGCTTGAAATAAATTGAACTGCAGTATAGAAGGGAAATTCCAGCGAAAGTAATAACAATTAGAAGTCATCAAATCAAACACCAAATTGATCATGCTGTGATTCAACAAGGATGAAGTACGAAATGTCGAGCACAAAGGAAACAAGAATGGAGCAAACTATACTTGATAACGATGGTGGTTGTAGAGTTTGCAAATACTATGAAACTAAATTGGACACTGAAAATCTTTCTGGAGAATCAAAGCCTTTAGAGAGAAAATCCAAGATAAATGTTTCTTTTTTAGACAAGGAAGTGGCGATTGAGTTCATTTTTGAACAAAAATCATTAAAATATTTAGGGTTCTGTACACAATTAAGGTTGACAGGGACAATTTAGTCAATAACAGTGGCTATTGAGGAGCAATTTGGTCATTTACAAAATAATAGGGAATCAGAACAGTCAGATAATGACGATTCACTCGCTGAGCAGTTCAGGGCGATTGGATAAGAATACTTACTCTCCTTAAAATACGTGGGTCTTTTGATGCGAGTGAGGGGGCTCATGATGAGAATAAGTGACCAAGGGCAATTGGATAAGAATACTCACTCTCCTCAAAATATTTGGGTCTTTTGATGAGAGTAAGGAGGCTCATGATGATAAATGAGTGACTAAGGGTGATTAGACAAGAGGATATGCGTCGTAGTATTAGTGGGAGACAATGGGAGACACCTGACATGTCGCTTAACAAGAGAGTGGAGGGTCGCTTCGCTAAGCGAGCACTTCACTTAACAAAAGGGATAGGGAAAGGGTCGCTGGGCTTGACAGTAAAGAGGTCGTGCCACTCAACTCAGATGCTGGTTAAAGAGGTCACGCCATGCAAAAGATCACTCCAACAGTTAGTATAGGGGTCGCTTAGAAAGTAAAACATGTGTCATGTATGATCCTTATGTATCTAATTTTTCCTCTCTTTTCCCCTATAAATAGGTGAAGTTTGTAACATAATTGAATTGAATTCTCTCATATTTAGAATTAACACTTTTACAATTTCTCTCTCAAAAAATTTCTCTCTCAAAAAATAATATGTTCTAAACTTCGCCTAAATTACTTAGTTCATGTTATTCTTTTAAATTTTTTTAAACAATTCTTCTGAAGCGGGGTACAATGGAACATGGAGGCCGCCCCCTATATCTGCCCCTGGGTGTATAAATTGATGTATCTTGTTAAGGAATGGTGTTTCTAGTGGTCGTAATGGAGACAATATACAGGGCTAGTTTTGTCATAAGGCAAAGGAGGTGTTGGTCTCGGGCACCCGGAAAAAGAGGGCGAATTTTCATGTTGGGCAGTTCCCAACCCTTAAGTCTTCTTTTTCCTTTTTTTTTTTAAATAATGGAATAATTAAAAAGGAAATGATTGAACAATTAAATTTTAAATGTTTGATTGATATCTTTGTTTCTAAAACCACAAGAAGGATATTGTTTGAGTGAGTGGTCTTTTAAAACTTTTGTTAGCGTTGTATTCTTTGTTTATAAGTTACAATGGTTTGCTCTTATCTGATTAATAGTTTATACATTTATGTGTTATTGGACTAATTTATGCTCTAACTTTTATATGTTAATTGTTAATGAGTTTGTGAAGATATAAGAAATATACATATAGTTGAAATAAATAAAAAGTACTTTGTTTTTTTCCCTATTAATTAGCCCTTCTTGGAAGGAAAAAGTCGCTCAGGGGCGTTAACTTGTAAGTACGCCTCAGGCACAAAACCGGTGCTGTGGAAACAATACAACATAGGAGAAATTAAGAAAAATCATTCTTAATCATTCTTATATCAAAGTGCGCCTAAGTTGAAGGAAGAATGCAATGCTCAAAGGAAGTTGATTAATCCAGCTGGAATGGAGATAGAGCAAAGGTTGCAGCACACTTTGAAGGGAAATGGTTGGTAAAAGGTAGAAGCGAGGAATTATCATCACAATTTGATGTTTTAAATTTCTTATTAGGCAGTAGTTTTCATTAGCGCACCTGTGTGAAAGAGAATATTTTTTGGCACTTTTCCTTTTTCTTTTGGATTAATCTATTCGTACAGATAAATATACAGATGTGTTTACAGAAAGAGTGTGAAATTACAATTTCACCCCATATTATGCAATAAAAGAAAGATATAATATATGGACATAATATATAGATAAAATTATAATTTTTTTCCCTATCTGTAAACATTTTTGTACACTCATCTGTACATGAAGCATCAATCTTTTCTTTTTGATGTTGAGTCTTTTTAATTAATTCATCACTTCAATAAATTCTGTGGAAGATAAATAGATTTTGCTAGGAAAAATTGAAAAGAAAAAATGGAATTAGAAAATCTATATATATATTAATTAAGAGAACTAAGTTTCCGTACCTTTTGTACTGCGATTTTCTCGCATTTTTTATTTGGTAAATCTTGCGTAATTTTTTTTTTTTTTTTTTTAACAAAAACTTTTTGTGAAACTAGAGGAAGCTTTGAACCAATGACCATTGAGTTTAGCACCCAAACCTTATCCATTGTTAGGCTCTTTCACTAATAAATTAAAATATTAAATCTAAAAGACAAATTCCAAAATAAAGTCTAATTCCTCTCAATTCATTCATTCACCATGTCCTCTGGGTGTTTTGGTGGATTTAATGTTATTTGAATTTTTTTAATGCATTTCACTTTTTTTTTTTTGAATTTTTTTAGTTTTATTAGGATTTTTGAAAATGTGGCGAGTAACATATATTTTTTACTTACCGATCCGAACCACCCACCCTGTACCTGATTCAAATGGGTACGGGGTGGGTATGGAGTGAGGTTGGTCGAGACGTCTGATCAAAACGTGTCTCATTGCTATTCTTACTATTATGATTCCTTCTATTTTTTAATTAATTAAAATGTGATGTCTATCCTATATTATTTTTAAACC
>CAVNYN010208240.1:0-10189 GCA_963692815.1 Nyctanthes arbor-tristis | reverse complement strand
AAAAAATAGAGGCCGGTCTACTATGTGAGCAAGATCCTTATGGCTATAGAGCAAAGATATTGACTAGCAGAGTAATTGACCCTCACCTTGGTAATAGCGCCCCGAAAGCTGAGGCCTTATTTCCATACTCACACGATCTGTGTGTTAATGAACCAATCATTAAAGCTGATCTTGTAAAAGCTAGACGTGGCAGGAAGGCTCCTAAAGTGGTCAATTGAGCTTAGTGAATATGATATTGAATACAAATCTCGGCCAATCATGAAAGCTCAAGTTCTAGCTGATTTCGTAGCTGAACTAAGTCCAAAAGCCTATGGCCTTGAGGAAGGGCAATTGGAGAACCTTGACATCTAGGCCCTTTATGTAGATGGGGCGTCGAACACCGCAGTGTCATAAGCGGGAATCATTTTGTAGAGAGACAAGTTCACAACAGAAGTACAATGCTTGATCAGGTTTGAATCTAAAGCAACCAACAACCAAGCAGAGTATGAAGCTACCACAATGGATTGAAAACTACTCTCCAATTGGGGACCTAGAGAGTTACGGTGTACAGTGATTCTCAACTCATTGTCGAATAGGTTGTAGGATCTTGCAAGATAAAGGAACAGATGATTAATCTATACAAAATGGAGGTCCGAGATTTGCGGAGAAAATCCAAAACCTGGGAAATTAAAAAGTGCCAAGGTCATAGAACACACTTGCCGATGCCCTATCTAGGCTTATCTCGCTAAATGCAAATGAACTTGGAAGGACATTTTTCCTGAAAATGATCAAAGAGCCATCCCTAGGCCGTAAAGAATACCTCAATGAGATCGAGGAAGAGCCTACATGGATGGATCCAATAAAAGCATTATTGAATAAGTAGACCTCCTAAACAGTAAGGAGTAGGATAGGAAGATCAAGAGGAGGGTGGCATCGTTCACCATCATCGAGGAAGCACGGTACAAGCTAAGGTTTGCATTTCCATACCTAAGATGCCTTGGCCCCAAACAGTCTGCCTTGGCCATGGGCAAAGTCCACGAGAGAGCCTGCAGAAATTACTAAAAAAGATGATCCCTTACTGCCAAGTTAGTGAGGTGCAGGTATTATTAGCTGAACATGAAGAAAGAAGCCATCATTTTTGTGTAAAACTGTGAAATCTAATGTCAGAAATTCAGTTACATCGCTCGACCCCCGATGCGTCTGACCCCTATTAATGGTTAGGTGCCGTTTTGGCAATGGGTCATGGACATATTGAGCCCATTTCCCAACAAAAAAGGCCAGGTCCAATTCTTAGTAGTGGCCGGGGAATACACAAAAGATGTTGAGGCCATGTGGCTAGCTAGCATCATAGCCTAGAGACTTGAAGATATCTTGCGGAAATTAGTGGTCTGCCAGTTTGGTCTTCCAACAACTTTTGTCATGGACAACTAAAGGCAGTTTGATAGCTAGTCCTTGAAAGAATTCTGTAGTAAGTGGTAGATCTAGCATCGGTTGGCGTTGATGGCGTCCTCAGAGCAATAGCCTAGTGGAGTTGGCAAACCAATTGATTCTTTCCGACATAAGAAAGAGGCTAGAAAGTGCTAAAGGCGATTGGCCAGAATACATTCCCATGATCCCATAGACCTGCAGGACGACCCACAAAACCACTTTAAAAGAAACCCCATTTATGATGGCATTAGGAATGGAAACTCGGGTACCAATTGAGGTCTTAATTCCTAGCTATGGGGAAAAGTATTAGAAAGAGATTGGCCCAAAAGAGAGGCTCGACCTGCTCGAAGAAGTGAGGAATGACACGTAAATGAAAATGGCCAATTATAAACTAATCCTGACAAAGCACTACAATGCAAGGGTGCACCTAAAGTGTTCAGACTTGGTGATCCAGTCTTATGGAAAGTTACAGCTGCGGGGCACTAGAAAGAGAAGCTAGACCCAACTTGGAAAGGCCCATTTGTGGCACTCAAAGCTGGCACATCACTCGGCTCACTTCGGTTGCAAAGACTTTCTCCTTAGGCGCATGTCTCAGCAACACAAAACAAGGGTTTCGTTTATAACGCCTAAGGGATATGCAATATCAACCCTACCCATGTCGTCGAATACGGAGAATCTCAAATTATATCATAGGCAATGGCTAAGTAATTATACTACACTTATTCCCCTTTTTGTAATTTTTTTGTAAGCAAGTGCAGGGTATTCCTTTTCCTCCGTTGGGTTTTTTCATCCCTAAATGAAATAGAGTGAGTTCTTCTGCACAAGTATAGGACATGACCCTCGCACATGACTCATTAATGATGGGATGACCTATAAAACCCACGGGTATCAAAGCTCGCGAGAACAAAATTGCTAGAGACAAGGGTGAACAGAAAAAGCAAATGAAATTTAAAGATCGGAAGAGCAATCTGATACTTCATACAAAACATTATGAAAGTGGGATAGAACCCAGACTTGTACACAGACAGGAAAAGATAAAGAGAAGAGCCTAATCCAGCATCTCAAAGTCATTCTCACCCTCCTCGCCTTTGTCATAGCTATCCTCTTCTTCAACTAGTGGGGGATCAAATTGATCGAGATCAAGATCTTCTTTTACATCAAAGAAACTCATCATTGGGATCGTGTCTAGGTTAGGGGTGTGCAGCTTGCACCAAGCCCGGCATTCCATGATACACCGACTGTACATAGAATAAGCGCAATCTTCCTTCGTGAGTTGGAAGGCCTCAGAGCCCTTATACATGTTCATGGCCTCTTCCTTGTCTATTCAAAAGGCAGAGGAGGCCTTATATTCATTAACGGTCTCGCCCTTGTCCCTTGATCTCGCCTCAGTTACCTTTTGCGGTTTTTCCTCCTTAGCATGCAAGAGGACTATACTTGTTGAAGTTCTTCCTCTATTGCCCCCTTTTCAGAAAGGATCACATCCTTTTCTTTCTCCAACTTCTCAAGCTTGGCAGGGACATATTGTATCCACTGCTGCATCTCTAACCTCATGCTCAACGTCTTCAAACCCGGACAGGCAATTCCATACGCGATACTGATGGCCTTCAAAAGAGAGAGATAACTATTATTAAGAACCACAGCCCCACATAGAAAAGATGCGACAAAGTTTCAAAGGCTAACCTTTGAGGAATGGAATAAGAAGTGGTTGACCCCATTCTCCAAGGGCACGGTGTCGTGATACTTTTCACCTCCTCAGGAGAAAGGGCCTCTTCGAGGGCGTAGGCCAAATTCTCCCAAAACTCAGCGGAAGAGCGTGCTGGAGTAGGGTCTGTCGGTTGCTTACCTCCTAAATGACTCTGACCTTCTTGTCTGCCCTTGGGGATAGTTTCTTTTGGGGTAGGGGTAAAAAAGGCTTAGGGATGGGGAGGTAGTACATCTACATAGATGTCTGCAATGCCTCACCAGGACAAAGATGTGCCCTTGGTCTTTTTCCTTTATAGATTGAGGCGGCGGTTTATCCCTAGCCTAAGACGATTTTCCTCAGCCTCCCTGGCCTTTGCCGTGATCACCGCCTTTAGGGCTTCATTATAGGTAAACATGGCTTCAACAAGGTTCGAAACAGAAGGAAGAACTTAGCATACAAAATGCACATATAGCATTAAGAAGGGGATCGACTGCTGGCCACCTACCCTGCCTAGTGTACACACTAGCCAGAAGCATGACGCTGTTAAAATCTAGGCCGCCTGCTTCCTCGGCCAAGAGCCTTACATCTACTACCCGAACCCCCTTGGCGGCCGTCTCATCATCGATCATCCCCTATGTCATTAAATTCTTCCACTTAGGTCATCTCCAGCTTGGCAATGGGTCTGAAATAGAAATGCTCATCCTTTCAATTCCCAGAAGAAGAGGAGATCTAGGGTAAAGTAAACCCTACGACCCGGTAGGTTAACCAAGCTTTTACACCTTGGCATATAGTTTAATACTAAGAAGGTCTTGAAAAGGTTAATCGAGGGCTCGATCATAATGGATCTACATGAAATAAAAAAATTTACGAGGAGTTTCCACCCATTGGGAGCAGGTTGGACTGGGCATATATCTACAAACTAAAGAAAATGGATGAAGAAGGGATGTAAGGGGAACCTAAGACCCCCAACTAAGGAGACCTTAAAAATGGTGATCTCTTCCTCTTTACACTCAAAGGGGACGTCGTCAAGGCCTGGGACCCTATAAGTTCCATAGTAATGGAGGTCGCAGTCTTTCACAGTTTTAGTTATTTGGTGCTCTTTTTATTTATTTCTAACATTTGGACTTCTAGGTCGGGGTCGTCCATGAGATCAGGGTCGACACCATCTCGCTCGACCTCACTAACTTTAACATGGTCGCTCGCACTATAGGTAGGCTCCTTACCTATCACTTCTTCACTCCTAACCCTATTCGACCTAATGGTTGACTCAGTGGATTAGGCTAGCAGTGGCGGATAAAATCCCACGGGATCCATTTCTAGAGGGATATCTAGGTCTTCAATCTCTCTTATATCGTGAACTTTGACCCTTCTACTCAAAATGATGAATGAATGCAAAGTGTAAAATAAGGAAAAGAAGGGAAGAGGGTTGTACCTAGTGGGTCAGTGCAAATGACTTCATAGAATTTTTAAGGAGTTTCTAGCAAGTGAAAGTAACAAATGATTGGCACTCTCTTCCTTTTTATAGCATAAAAGTGAAGGCTTGCTTGTGGGAGTCTACACTAGCATTAATTACAGCGTACCTTTTCTTGTCCTTTTGTCTTTACTAAATTACATGAGATGCTCCGTCCATGAATCCTTGCGCCTCAGAGATCTAATAAAGCTCTTCGGTGCACCGGGGCTTATGGAAGTGCCATGTTTGTCAATTGGCTTGTTGTTGGGCTTGGCCCATTAGTAACTGGCCAATTATAAGGGAAGCCCATTCTGGTACAATGCATCTTGTCTCATTCTGGTAAACATATCTATAAATACTGTTCATATGCACACATCGTAAGGTAATAATACAATCACCTTTCTCTCTCTTGTTAAAGCTTTCACTTTACACTAGATCATTTCACTTACTCTCACACTGGAGGGGGCTTCGGAAGCACTCCTCCAAGCTTTTTTTTAGGGTCTTTGGAATCAAAGACAAGAGAGAGGTCTACCCAACACATGCAGATGAATCTAACGTCATGAGGTATGGTAAAATCTTTTTTAGCCTTTTTTTAATTTCCTTTTTTTATTTTGTTCTATTATATAAATTCGGCTACATTCCTAACAATATAGGTTTCTTCCTCTCTCCACAATCTCATCCCTAATCTCAAGTTTTTATCTATAGAAATAATTTCAAATTCTTCCTCATTATCTGCCATTTGAATTCTTTCTTGTTGCATCTTATCTGGGTCTCCTACCCTCCCTTCAAAAGCTCTAATTAATGTTGCATTGGATTTGTTATCATAGCAATGTGCTTCATTCTTGCTTATTTTAAGGATCCGTGTGTAGCCCTACTTCTATTTAGGATTTTGATATCTTAAAGCAATTCTTATCAATTTAGGATTATGGTTTGAATTGAAGTTGAATACATCATCCCTAAATTTAGTGGGATGTCATCTTCTATCTCTGAATTTAGGGTTCTAATCCGACTATTTAAAAGAGGTTTGATAGTTCAATTTTTCCAACCCCGAGCTCTACTTTTATACTTCATTTAGGTCACAGATACTCATATTGTATTTTTCTTTTGATTTGTGTGGTGTGGAAGTGATATGTCTCCTATCATAGGAACGCGAAGGATGTGTATTCAACGGACATTTTTTTTAAAGGATAAAGAGGTATGCCATTTATTTGAAATTTTGGCCATCTTTTTTCCCCCTTTTAACTTTTCATGTTTCTAATTGCCAATATACTTGTCTTATTGGGGGATATTGATTAGCTATTTTCAATTTCTTATTACACTTTTGTGTTATGGCTCTTTTTCTCATTTGGCTACTAGGTTTATTGGTATTAATTATCTTCCATTCCATTTATTATGTTTATTGATATTGTGATATATTTATTATGTTTACTCGATTCTTGGTTTTTTAAGTAATGGATTATTTTTTTAATTTGGGCTAATGGGTTGATGTTGAACGTGAGATTATGCATGGGCTTTGGGTGCTAACTTTGATTGACCCAATAAACATATCCTTGTCAAGTGAATTACAGTTTCACTGACTTATTTGTGCAATGCATCAATTGCACTTGAACTTTAGATATATCCTTGTCTGGGATTTTCTGATAACATTTACCCATGAAAACAATAATTTCTCCTCTTATCTAGGATTAATTTGAATTTTTGTTGGAGTTATGAAAATGGGTTCAATGGATTCACTCAATCAGTTCTTATAGGTGTTTGATCAGCTTGTTTAGCTTCTCCATGCTAGTGTTTTATTGTGTGTTTTATTACACTAAAATAGTTATTTGTATTCAGTTTGTTTACTTGGAATAGGACCAAGAAAAAAATAGAAAGAATCGAATTTGGACATACTTTGCAAGGATTTGGAGTGCCGAGACCAAGGTGTTGGACAACAAAACTTTGAGGACCAAACAGAAAGAAAGAGAAAGAAGCGGACGGGTGCGGCCACATTGATTTCTGGTATACCCATGCCATCAAAGCAATGTTGGACAAAAGAAGGTAGTTCAGGCGCACTGTTAGATTAGTGCACCCGCACTGCAATTGCAGAATTTGGATAGAAACTCGAGGGCGGATGCACCGCTTGCCTGATATGCCAACACCTCCCTTATGCGTGGAAAAGACGAGATGTTTGCCTTCTTTTTGGACTCCATCTTGGGCTGAAATTATGCATGGTCTTTGGGACATATTTGAGGGCTTCTAAAAGAGCTATAATTAGAGAAACACAACAAAGAAGATTGGGGATTGAAGATTTCAACATTGAGATTGACGTAATCATGTAAGGCTAAGGCCTCTTCTACCTAATTCGAGGGGAGATTGATGTCTAAAGATTTGTCTTCCTTTTAGCTCTTTTCTACCATTCAAGTTTATGATATGTTGGTGATTTTCTTACAATAGGACCCTTTGATTGATGTATCTATTTATCAATTGCTAGAATTAGGTTTCAACATGCAATCGTTGCTTTCCCTAGTTCATTTGTAGCAATTAGTGATTTTACTTGCTAAGAATATCACAACCTAAGATTACAATACAAGCTTGCGATTTTGTGTCTTAGTCTAATCTATTTTTTCTCGTTCTATATATTGGCTTTGCATTAAACTCGGAAAACTCATTCTAAGTTGTCCAGAACTAATAATCTAATTAAAGAGCTTGTTCAAATTAGTTATAAATTAAGGAAAAATTCGGGTAATTGAAGCATATCATTGCCTAGGGTTGGAAGCCCCAATTACAAAGTTTAAGAATTACGAATCTTGACTCAGCCGAACCGAGAATTGGGTGTTTCTCGTCATTAATCTTTTCTACTCAATTTATTAGTTGCATTCTTAATTAGCTGTCAATTTAATTTTAACTAGCCATTCAACTCTCAAACCCCCCAAACTCTAGTTAACATTCAATTGCTTGATTTATTTACCGTTCTCTGTGGGTTCAACGCTTACTCCACTGCTACATTTTTATTTAAATTTGAGTAAGGAAATTGATTATTTTCGGCACATTTAGCACGCAGACAAATTTTTGTCATCATTGCCGGGGAGCAGTACGGTGAATTAAGTGATTTCGTTAGTTAGTTTTGTTTTATTTTGTTTTGTTTTGTTTATTTATTTTAGCATAGATTGCTTACTGCTCTCAATTTTACTTGACTAAAACTCAATCATCTAATCGATCTCCATTATTATCTGATGCAGAACCTGAGAGAACTTTGCACAAGTTGAGAAAAAGGAGCTAAGAAATCGACAATTGAAGCAATGGTTGCCAACGATCAGACATTGAAGCAATTGGCTACTCCAGACCTTAATCAATAGCCTCTATGCATTACTTTCCCTGAATTGGCTGAAAAAGCTACTTTCAGGGCTAATACATTTATTGCCATCTTTTCATGACTTTACAGGTGAGGGCCCATATAAACATCTCATAGAATTTCATGTGGTGTGCTCAAGTATGAAACCACTGGGTGTGATTGAAGTGTAAATCAAGCTAAGGGCGTTTCTGTTCTCATTGAAAGATATAGCTAAAGATTGGCTCTATTATTTGCCATCCGTAACCATCGCTACATGGAATGATATGCAGAGCATATTCTTGGACAAATACTTCCTTGTCTCAAAAGTTGTGAACATCAAAAAAGAAATATATGGGATTAGACAACATGAAGGAGAGTCCTTGCATGAGTATTGGGAGCGTTTCAAGAAGCTTTGCGTTGTCTGCCCCATCATCAAATAAGTGATCAACTCCTAATCCAGTACTTTTATGAGGGATTATCTACAATGGATCAGAGTATGATTGATGCAGCGAGTGGTGGTGCATTGATAGATAAGTTGCCCAATGTAGCAAAAACCTGATAGGCAATATGGTGGAAAATTCTCAGCAATTTGGTTTCTGTCAGAACACGTCTGTAAAAAGGGTAAATGAGGTACAAACATCTGCTATTGAACATCAACTTTTTGAATTAACCTCTCTTGTTAGGCAACTTGCCATACGGAACACACATGAAGTCAACGCATGTGTAATTTGCTCTACCACAGGCCACCCAACTAATTCACGTCCCATGCTACAAGAAGAAAGAACTAAGCAGGTCAAGGCTATAGGGAATCCTTCCTTCAAAAACAAACAATATGACCCCTAGTCCAACACCTAAAATCCTAGATGGATGGATTATCCTAACTTCAATTATGGAAGAAATAGACCTCAGAACTTCTTCTGAAATAGGTAACCGGGGCAATTCCAGCCGAGGCCTCAACTACCACCTCAAAATCTAGGAATGTCATTAGGAGATATGGTTAAAACCTTAGCCTCCAAGACCTGGAAAATCAAGCATCCAAGACCTGGAAAATCAGATGAGTCAGATGGTAATTGCCATAAACCATTTGGAGGCTCAAGCAGGGGGTAAACTACCACCTCAACCTAAAGTGCATCCCAAAAATGTGGGTGCGAGTCCTAAACAGGTAAAGCCTGCAAGTGTTAATGAAGATGTTATCGAGAAGGACATTGAAAAAGGAGCAGATGCATCGAGCCCACAGGTAAATTCCAACCCTCCTATTAATGTTCAATCAACTCTCCTTCCTTTTCCTAGGAAGCTAGAAAAATCAAAGAAAGGAGACAAGGAGAATGAGATTTTGGAGACATTCAGGAAGGTTGAAGTGAACATCCCACTATTGGATGCAATCAGACAAGTGCCAAGATACGCCAAGTTTCTCAATGACCTTTGTATCAATAAGCAGAAAATCAGAGGGGGTTGAAAAGATCAAGATGGGAGAAACTTTATTGGTTGTGTTTTAAAGAAGCTACCTCCAAAATGCAAGGACCCAGGTATGTTTACCATTCCTTGTAGAATAGGTGACACTAAAATTGACAAGGCCTTGATAGATTTAGGAGCATCAATTAATGCCATGCCTCTTTTTTTTTATGCTTCTCTAAATCTAAACCAGTTAAAGGAAACAAGTGTTATTATTCAATTAGGTAATAGGACTAACGGCTATCCGGATGGAGTAGTTGAGGATGTGCCAATTCAAGTAAATTGATTAGTTTTTCCAGTGGACTTTTATGTTCTTGGCATGAATGATGTGACCACCCCCAATTCTACACCTATTATATTAGGACAACCCTTACTTTACACTTCACAAACTAAGATAGATGTGCTTAGGGGAACACTCACCATGGAATTTGATGGGGAAATATCCAATTTAATATATATGATGCCTTGAAACACCATGAACATGTATGTTCCGCCTTTGCAATTGATATTATTGATCCTCTTATGGAAGAAACGTTTCAGTTTAGTCGCAAGGATGAATTAGAGTTAGCTCTGACTGAACATCTCGAAATGGTAACAAAGGGAAAGTTGGCATTTTGCCAAGAATTAGAAGAGACAGTAGCAGCCCAACATTCTTTGCAATTAGAGCAAAAAATATATGAAATTCATACTATTCAACTGTCAGGATCTGCTAATAGTTTGCTACCTTCTATTGCACAGGCCCCCACCTTGGAATTAAAGCTATTTATGGGTCACTTGAAGTATGTTTATCTTGGAGAAAAGGATATAGTTCTAGTGATAATCTTTGCCAAATTGACACCAGATCAAGAAGACAAGCTAGTGCGTGTCTTAAGAGGTTACAAAGCAA
>CAVNYN010208239.1:0-15982 GCA_963692815.1 Nyctanthes arbor-tristis | reverse complement strand
GACATGCTCAATTTTGAATTATTTTATTTCTTCTCTTCCTAGGCCATGTTATATGATTCATTTATGTTTTGTGCCTCTATTAGAATATATTAAGAAAGTCATAGAGATTGTTTGGGGGTTAATTAGAATAATCAGTTGATGGTTTTAAATACAGATTCTACTGTACCTGTGTACCATAAACTGTGTGGAAGGGCCAAAGAAGTGAAGTCTAAAGTATAATCATTGCTAGTTTTAACAGTAATTCATGTTGGAATCTTACAATTGCATTACCTACGTATGGCCCTTGAAAATTGTTGATTGGCTCATGCTGATTTGTCTTTTTTGTAAAGATTTGTTCTTAAATTATAGTACCCGTCATGTGCTTTTAATTGTTTCCTGGTAAGCGTTAGATATATGATCATGTGGAATGTGGGCATCAAGTTGTTACAACATGGGTTTTGATTGGGTTTTAAATGCATGGCTGCCATTCAGTCATTCAGTTACTTTTCAAAATTTTTATCTCTGAGTTTATTTGATCCATGTGTACTCAATCATACTATGTCTAGTGGCATTCTTTCAGCTGCTGTTTCACTTGTATCTTTTACCCTTTCTCATTCTAAATTGTATTTTTCATATCTTTCTTACCATTTTCCTTCAAAATATTGCATCTTTCTTTCTCTTGTATTATTGGTAATGTGGGTTCTTCTCTTGAACAATTAAGTAGGAAGAAACTCTTATTTATTACCATATGTTGATGTCAAATTTAACTTTTGACTCATCAAATAATATTTATGTTCGCGGGAAATTTGTATTCAAATCGGTATAAGCACTAAATGCAGAAAAGGCAAGGAATATTTCTAGTATTTGTAATAAATAGAAGACTATAAATGTGTGAAAGACAAGAAGAGTGAGATTTGGGTGTCCCCCCTTTCTCACTTATGTTTGTCTCTATTATAGTGTATATTTGCTTATTTGCATGGGGATAATGATTGCATGTATTTAATGTCGGTCCCACAAAGATGACGCAAGTATCCAATCGGCAGGGGTTAATCAGTCACTTTTTGACTAATGGCTGTTTAAGCCATGCATGAGGCAGGTAACCACCATTTCGCATTTAATGCTGGTGTCCCATCAACCGTAAATGATAAGACTTTCCAGGTGAGTTCCCATGCTGCTATTCAGTTGGCTAGGTCGTGGCACTACGTCGGGGCGATATTAGCTTGCTGTCTTGGTACCCAGACACCCTGGACCGTATGAGTACTGTAGTAGATGTTCGCCGCAGGTCGCTGAATTAGGTCTTCGAGCCTTCTGGTGGTTAGGTAGCTAGGTCGTTGGGTTAGGTGAGGCGCTTCAAGCCTGTTTCCAAGACCCTATACCCATTGACCTTTATTGGTCTTTGACCCTCGTTGACTTTTATGACCTGGTGGCTACAAAATGCCCCTTCAAGGTTGCTGTTCCTTGAGCCCAAAGTCAACGGACTTGAAGGCTAATTGGCGATTCTCTTGGAGCTTCTTGCCGTATGAAATATGGCTCTTTGAATTTCGAAAAGGGGGTCGAGGTGGCACTCTTTGCCATGTGTCTGTTGTTTAATGGAGTGGCGTGTTTAGGGGTCTTAAAGGCAATAATCATTACTCTGAATGTTTCCTTTTAAGTTCCTAGTATCCCACGCGGTCATTGCCCTTCTATCTTCCCACAAAACTCTATTTATACCCTTCTGTTTATTTCTTTTTCCCCCTCCGCATTGTCTTCTTTTGCAGCCAGGTCCCAGAAGTTTTCTGTTGTAACATTCATCGGGCTTCCTTGTGATTTGTTGATCCCTTCTTGTTGTCCCTCAAAGCTTCCGAGTGGCAGGCAGGACCTCTTTCGCAATACCTCAAGTTACACCTGCAGGCTGGATGACAATTATTGGAGTCTTTGCTTTGTGGTAACACAAAGGATGGAGATATCCGAGTCCGGAGGACTTCAATTCGTACTATGTGCTGGGGACCTCACCCTCCAAAAGAGAGTGGTACCACTTAGTTGCATGGTCTAAGACCGGGGCCTTAAATCTCTGGGGAAACTTGGTGAGAGGGGCATCTGAATCTGGCCCTAGTTGGAAAAAAAGCTGGTTTTGGATGGGAGAGAGTGGAGAAGTCTGCCAAGTCCTGGCGACGAGGATAGAGCATCATCATGAGCTACATGGAACCCAGTAAACATGTTTCAACAGATCTTCTTTCACGGGAAGAAAAACTGACACTTCAATTGTATTTTCTTTTTTTAGGTATCGAGCGAGGTCGAGCATTATCCGCGCTATTTCGGGAGTGGGTTGAGATCGTGGCCCAAATACCAGAGCATCATCGTTACGTCACGGACCTGACGGACAAGGATTTATTGATAAGCACTGGCCTGTCTGTTCCCAGGTCCGAGCACATTTCCAAGAATATGAGCAACTGTTCTTATGCACCTAGATGTCTTGCTTTTTAGATATTTTCTAGTGTCCTGACACTTGTCCATTTTCAAGGAAAAAGTACCTTTCTAAGGGCCAAAGGCGAGCTATTCGAGAGGCTGAGAAGAGAAGGACTGCGTGGGAGAAGAGGAAAGCAGTACGCGATAAATCCGAGGAGATGAGGACCGTTGAGCAGCTCAACGAGGCTTTGAGGAGGCATGAGGAGAAAAAGAAAATGAGCCAAGAGAAGGCCACTGGGAAGAGGCCCATGACAGCTGACAATGCAACCGCCTCGGAGTGACTTGTGAAAAGGTAGTTGGCAATCTGAGAGCCCATGGCCAATTCTCCCCCCCCCATCCTTCCTGCCACTCCTGCGTCTATTGCTCCTCACGAGGAGTGACCTGCTAAAGTACCCATCAACATTTAGGATGAAAATCTTTATCTCCCAGTAGACCAAGCTCGGCGGGCTGAGATAGAAAAATTTATCTGTAAAAAGCCGAAGGCGCTGCTCAAATTCAACTTCGCCAGGAAGCCCTTTTCTGCCAACGTCTCAGAGATGTCAGGGTCCGTTATGGATGCCATGAGTAGTGTGGCATGGGGCTGGTCCAGGAGAGGGAGATCGGAAGAGCACACGTCCAGCTCGACGATGGCTAAGCTACTGCAGGCGAACGCGGTGATATGAGCTCGGTCGGCTATCTTGAATGAACATGCTATAGCCCGTATGGGGCATTTTCTTGGGGACAACGGGAAACTTTCTAGCCAAGCAGCTAACGCCAATAGGGCTAAGGAGGAGGCGGAGTTGGCTTTGAGGGAGAAAAAGCAGGAACTGCATGTAGCCAGGGCGGAGTCGGCCGATCTGTGGACTGAGCTCGAGCCTAGAAGAAGAAGTTTGAGGACTTGGCGACCCAGCTAGTGACAGAGAGGTCAAGCCATGAGCAGGTTTTGAAGAAGGCTAAGAGAAGAGCTGCTACTAGCGAGCTCATTGGATACCAGGAGGTAGTTGCTAAATACAAGGCCTCTGAGGAGTTCAAGAATGCTAACTCCGACCTTTACTACGAGAGGGCGAAGGAGATCCTTGGTGAAGTTATGAGGAAGCGTCCTAAGTGTGACTTAACCTTCCTTAAGGAGTAGGTCGTCAAACTGAAAGAGGAGTGTGGCTTCGTGAGCTCTGACGATAATGACGAGGAGGTCAAAATCTTATCAAAAGCTCCTACTCCCACCAAGTTGCCGGTCTGTGCAAGAGAAGGCACGGAGATCCCTGTTACTGGCAGAGAGTATGCTGAAGACGCGGCTTCCACTGTGAGGGTTGAGACCACTGCTCCAATTAGGGAGAATGTGGCCTCATCCTCCAAAGGTTACGTTTAGGAATTTTTTTTTTTGTACCCCAGCTCATTTTCCCTTTTGTAATCTTTGATGAATATAATGAAAATTTTTTTGGGTATTAGCTCAATTATATATTAGTCAAAGCAACATACCATACGTCGTTCCTGTCTAATGAAGAACTCATCTCCGCTTATGCCCGTTTGTCCTAGAATCCAAACATATCTTGTATTAAGTGTTAAGACGCTTTACCAAGAAACTCGTCTTAGTCCCAAGTTCCTCATACGTTGTCATAGTAGATCGAGGATTTCTCTGATTATGTCCTGTCGGACTGACACCTTGCTTTGATCCTTCAAGCTAGAAGCCTTGGCAACCTACCTCTGAGTGTCGAATCGCTAAGCAAGGAACTATTTAGGGCCTTGGTCGCAGATCCTCTTATCGAGCGCAGACTATGAGCTTGTTCTAGTCGTGGTCAAGTGTTAGGTCGCAAGTTGAAAGCTTGCTCTAATTCAGATCACAAACCTTGGTACTTGAGCGTGGACTAAAAGTTTGTTTTAGTCTTTGAGTGCGAATTCTTCGAATTGAGCACAGACTAAAAGCTTGTTCTAGTCATGGTCAAGTATTAGGTCGCTAGTTAGAAGCCTGTTCTAGCTTAGATCGCAGACGTACATACTTGATCGCGGACTACAAGCTTGTTCTGGTCATTGAGCGCAAATTAAAAGCTTGTTCTAGTCATGGTTAAGTGGTAGGTCGCTAGTTAGAAGCTTGTTCCATCTTAGATCGCAGAGCTTTATAGTTGAACGTAGACTAAAAGCTTGTTCTAGTCGTTAAGCACGAATTCTTCAGAGCACAAATTCTTTGACTTGAGCGTGGACTAAAAGCTTGTTCTATTTATGGTCAAGTGTTAGGTCACCAGTTAAAAGCTTGTTCTAACTTAGATCGCAAACCTTCATACTTGAGTGCAGGCTAAAAGCTTGTTCTAATCATTGAGCGTGAATTCTTCGACTTGAGCGCAGACTAAAAGCTTGTTCTAGTCATAGCCAAATGTTAGGTCGCTAGTTAGAAGCTTGTTCTAACTTAGATCGCAGACCTTTATACTTGAGCGAGGACTAAAGCTTGTTCTAGTCATGGTCAAGTGTTAGGTCGCTCGTTAAAAGCTTGTTCTAACTTAGATTGTAGACTTACATTTTTGAGCACGGACTAAAAGCTTGTTCTAGTCATTGAGCACGAATTCTTCGACTTAAGCTCAGACTAAAAGCTTGTTCTAGTCAAGGTCAAGTGTTAGGTCGCCAGTTAAAAGCTTGTTCTAACTTAGATCACAGACGTATACACTTGGCTATTGCGGATTCGCCTTGCTTTCGCGTTACGAGAGGGATGTTACATCAGAATAAACATTCCTCTTTCGAATCTCTTTCGCAAAATTATGGCTAACGCATATAAGCGTATTAATTTTTTAGCCATGACCTGATAGTTGGTATACAAAAAATTTGAGAAAGTACAAATGTAGAATTAGTATCTGGCTTTCACACATCTTTTTCTTTCTGCCTTCTGCGTATGAGTTGCGCTGTGCTTTTGACCTTCACAACTGGGTAGAGAGAATACTCCCTCTTCAAGGGCTGGATGTAGAAATTAGTCCGACCTTCCCGCTGTGCCTTGCCTGCTGATACTTGGGTGTAGAGTTAAGAATAGTGGATAATTCAGCTCCTTGACTCTGGGTTAATTATGTGAACTTCTGTTAAGGCAGTCGTTTCTTCCATGTAATCCAGGTTGCATTCTCTTGATGCCCGCTGGTCGCCTCGCAAGATCGGAAGAGCGTCGTGAGTTGGGAATTTAATGACTAGTGGTAAATAGAGGTCGTGGCTCTGAGTTCATACAAAATTGGGCAACCCAAAATGGCGTTGTAGTTTGAAGGGACGTCCATTATAATGAAGTCCGTCATTATTCTTCTTTTGCAGTGCTCGTCCCCTAATTCGACAAGGAGTGTGATATGGCCCTTGGCCTCATATAATCTCCAGTAAAACCCTAGAGTCTGGTATCTTATGGCCTTAGTCTCTTCGGGTCTATTTTTATTTGCTAGAAAGTCTGCCAGTATATGATGTTCATAGTGCTGCCATTATCCATCAAGGTCTTGTGGATTTTAACGCCTGAGACTGGCATGTCACTGACCAGAGCGTCCGCGTGAGGGTGTAGCATGCAGTAAGCATCTTCGTTGCAGAAAGAGAACGAGCTGGTTCGAAAGACAGAGGGTTGTGCCGTGAGTATGTGGTAACAATTTTGGACATCTCTCATGAGACCTCGCCTCTGTCTCTTGGAACTCTCTATGTCGTTATTTCCGCGAACAAGTATGTGGATTTCAGCTGGAAGTTGGTTCTGTGGAAGTTGGGTGTTGAGGTCTGTATGGGGACGAGTTTGTCGGTCCTGCGCTTAGTGATTGGCCACATATTCGCTCAGGTACTCCCGTTCGATTAGCTTCTCGATCTTTTGTTTGAGATGTAACCATTCGTCCGTGTTGTGATCCACACTTCGATGATACTTACAGTATCTGGATTGGTCGGCGTCCTTCAACGGCTTCCTTAAGAGCCTTGCCTTGGGTAAAATTGGGTCATTTTGCAAAATGTTAATGATGTGTTCGACTGAAGCGTTGAGCTTGGTGAAAGGCTTGAACGAGCTGGAAGACTTCTCGCCATGTCGCATATCCTTTTTTGCCTTCTGATCTTTCTCTCATCCTTCAGAGTTTTTCGGCTCGTGAATTACCTTCAATGGCCTCCTGGGTGCTAATATATTTCTCAGCCCACCTCAGAAGCTCAACTAAAAGCAGGTGTCTTTGTAGAGGCCCTATTTTACTGTGATCAGAAGTGATTCATCTGCCAACTTTTCCATAGTCATGATCTGTTTATTAAAGCAGTTCAAATAGCCTTTGAGCAGTTCTGATTTCTCTTACTTGATGGTTCCCAACATCTCCTTGGGGGTGACCCTAGCCTTGGACCCCTATAAATTGGGAAGCGAACTCAGAAGAGAGCTGTTCCCAACTGTGCATTGATCCCGGGGCTAAGTTGCCATACCAAGTCTGGGCGTTATCCTCCAAACTGAGTGCAAAAGCTTTAAACATAATGGCTCTTGTGGCGTTCTGGAACTCCATCTAGAAAACGTATCAGTGAAGGTGAGTGATTGGATATGATTCTCCGCAATAAGTCCTTATCTGATAGAGCTTCATTTTGGATGTCATAACGGCTTCAAGGATGAAGAGGTCAAAAGGGGATGGCCTACCCCACAGGTCGTCTGCTACCTTCCCCTTAGATTGTTTCTGTTCAAGGTCACTCAACCATTTCCTCAGCTCGTCCAGCTCATGGATCTCCTGAGAGGCTAGTCGTTGGCATTGTAGCACCTTTGGAGATGAGTAGGAAAGCATGGCTGTCATGGTTCATAAGCATCAGATTTCTTCTCCTCTCTCTACATTCACTTGGTCGGATAGGTTCTGGCAACTTTAGACTTCGGGGACCTTGCTGAGGGCGGGGCCCCAGCCTGGTAAACACGCTACTTCCTGCTGTATTGCTAGCAGGAGGTTGTGCGGCCCTCGCATTGGGAGCTGGTTGACCAGAGTTTTGGGTCCGAGTGAAACTTAGTCTCCTTCTGACATGTTCCCTTTGAGGGTCAGCCCTTGCTGGAGATCTTTTGATGTCTTCGGCACGCCAAAAAGAGTTGCCGTAGGAGAAAGATTCTATCATGCGTTGTTGGGAAGTTGGCGGGTTATGTTGTTGCAATCGCCAGACTTCTTCGGTGAGGGCCTCTACTTGTTGCTGGGGAGTTTCTGTCTCAATTGCAGCTGCTGGTCGTGAAGGGCCGGTACTTGCAGTGGATCAGTTTTTCTTGAACCCGAGAGGCAGTCTGACGACAGTAGTTCTTGTCTTTTGACTCTCTGAGTGTTTTCTTTTACCGGGAGTTAGATTTCACTGGATGTTTGCTTTTCACAACCTTTTGTAAGTTTCCTACAGACGACGCCAATTTGTTGATGTCAAATTTAGCTTTCGACTCAACAAATAAGATTTATATTCACAGGAAATTTGTATTCAAATCAGCATAAGCAGTAAATGCAGAACATGCAAGGAATGTTTGTAGTATTTATAATAAATAGAAGACTATAAATGTGTAAAAGACAAGAAGAGTGATGTTTGGGTGTCCACCCCTTTCTCACTTATGTTTACCTCTATTTATAGTGCACATTTGCTTGTTTGCATGGGGATAATGACTATGTATTTAATGCTGGTCCCACAGACATGACTCAAGTGTCCAATCGGCAGGGGTTAATCCTTTACTTTTTGACTAATGGCTATTTAAACCATGTATAGGGCAGGTAACCACTATTTCGTATTTAATGCTAGCGTCCCATCAGCTGTAAATGATAAGATTTCCCACGTGAGTTCCCATGCTGCTATCTAGTTGGCTAGGTCATGGCGTTATGTCGGGGCGATATTAGCTTGCTGTCTTGGCGCCCAGACGCCCTGGAGATCGGAAGAGTACTGGAGTAGATGTTCGCCCCAGGTCATTGAATCAGGTCTTCGGGCTTTCTGGTCATTAAGTAGCCAGGTCATTGGGCTGGGTTGGGTTGGGTTGGGTTGGGTGCTCTTCCGATCTCTTAAGGCCTGTTTCCAAGACCCTATACCCTTTGACCTTTGTTAACCTTTGACCCTCGCTAACTTTTACGACCTGGTCGCTACATTATATTTTATGTGCAGATGACTATCGTCTTTTTTGTGGTGACCTTGGAAATTAGGTGAATGATGATGTTCTATCAAAAGCTTTCTTAGGATTTTCTTACTGTAATATGGCTCGAGTAAGTTTCTCAGAAGTTTTTTCTTATTCGTGTAGTTTACTTAACTTCAGATGTTATTTGAAGTGCATGGAGCCCTCAATTGACTCATATTCATTAAGATAGAATTCTCTTTTGGCTTCATATTGTGGCACAAATTAGTAATGTTTTTGGTAGAATTCTTTATTGCAGTGAATGGATGCTTTTAATAAAATTTAACATGCTTAAAAAAGGTAATTTTAACTCAAGTCCCCATCCTTTTAATTTTGTATCAATTTGTCCCCATTCTTTTTTGGGCCTACTAAGTCCTCAACGTCACTTTTCGTCCCCAACCTTTCAATTTTCACAATTAATCCCTATCGAAAACCTTTAATTCTTTTCTTCCACTGTACGTCCTTCATCTTTTAATTTTTATACAATTCTATCCCCATTATTTTTTCGGCATATAGAACCTCTAACCTTTTAGTTGCTATCATGTTATTTCTCTAATAATACCTTTCGTCCCCACCCTTTCAATTACTAATTTTAGTCGTATTAAAATTACCATTATATTTTTAACTATTTAAATAAAAATAAAAAATAGAGATTAATATAAAATAAGAACTCTACACATCTTAGCCCCTAGTGATCTTTTAAAAAAATTTGATCTATACCAAACTTGATAGATATCTAATCTGTGTAAAAAAAAGTTTCCAATCCAATAGTTTATGTAACAAATTGGATTGGGATTTTTATTCATCACATATCACGTAGCGGATATAGATCAGAGTGGATAAAAAAATTATTTTCTATTTACAAAAATGAAATCGAACATTAATTCGCTAATTCTAATTTTTTGCGGATTCACAGTTGGTGGATCAGATCGGATTGAGGTGAAAAACAAATCAGGAGCAAATTAGGGTGAAAATCACAAAAAGAGATAAGAAATTAAATTAGTGTAACGTACTATGATCATTTTTTTTTTTAAATCAAAAATCAATTTTTTGGGATAGATCTTCAAATCTGTATCCGCTATGTGATTTGTAGTAGATCAAGAAATCAAATTCTATTCGTCAAGCTGATACTTATATCGAGAAATTACTTTGACGCGAATTTGATATCTATCAAGACAGTTATAGACCATTTTTTTATCATTATTTCTGAATGTTGTCATCGGGTTATGTAAGAGTGAATTAGAGTGAGTGGATTTCTTATTTTATATTATTTGTTATTTTTATTTGAATAATTAATGGTATTAACATTAAAATATTAGGTATGGAAAGTGTTAATGAGGATATAACATGATAAAAAAATGAAATGTCGAAGTTCCTACGCTCCCAAAAAAAAGTACAAAATTCTATAAAAAAATAAAATGTTGGGAATCTATAGTGGAAATAAAGAATCAAGAGTATAATAGTCATTTTGATAGGGTTACTAGTGAAAATTGAAAGTTTGGGGTTGAAAAGTAACGTTGGAGACATAATACGATAATTAATAAAAGTTTGGGGACTTAATAGGCCTAAAAAAAGAATGGAGATAAAATTGATACAAAATTAAAAGGTTGGAGACCTAGAGTGAAAATTATCCTCTTAAAAACTATTAAATGCTGGATGATCAAGCTATCGCAGCTCGGTGATTGATACTCTACTATTCGTTTGACGAGTTATACTAAAGCAAAATTTATTAATGAATATGGCAGGAAGTGGACAGATTTATATTACTGCCCGCAGATCAATTTTTAGCCAATAATATATATAACTCAAAAATACATCAATGTGTATGCAAATGACCTAATGCAGAAAACAACCAAAAGTATTTGCTAGTGTGGGAGGAAATGAATGAATGAATAAATACTAAGAAATTTTATATATTTGTCCTTTTCATGATCTTTGACCAGAGAAAAGCGGTGAGAGAATAATCTTCAACCACTAATGACAAGAAGAACTGTTAATCTTTAGATATAACTTATGTAACTAAAAAAATACATCAATGTTTATGTTACATAGATGTAATGCAGATGAATAAAATTATTGATATGGGTGGTGAAAGACGAATGAATAAAATAGAAAGAAATTTTATATATTTGTCCTTTTCATATCTTGATAAGTGGAGATGTTGGCAAATCGGTTTCTGTGATCTTCACTGCTTCCATGGATATGAATTTATTCTTCCTTTGTGTCTACTTCTAGCCTTTGTCACTTTATTTTTCTAAATATATATGTAGGTTTTTATTTGGCTTGTCTCTTTGTTTGTGTACTATTCTTCTGTTCTTGCTTTGAACAGAATCTATACTGCCTCATTTATGCTTTTAGTGTGTTGGACAAGGTTGTAAGAGATAAAAGGACGGGGAAAACCAAGGGCCATGGATTTGTTAGCTTTTCCAATCCTTCTGGCCTTGCTGCAGTACTTAAAGAAATGAAAGGTAATTGATTTTGCATGAGAAAATTATGCTTTACAAATTATATATCGTTGTAAAACTAATTTTGAAGCGTAACTGCTTGAAGCTAGAAAGAGTTTGTCTGGAAAGTTTTCAAAAATCTAGAATTAACTGTGTAGAAACAGATGTGATGGCTAAGAGAAAAAAGATTGACCGAGATAAAAATCAGCTAGTTGAGAAAATCAAATGTTGTCTAGAGTATATAGCTAAATATCGATGAAACATGACAACTTTAGTCTGGTTGGAGTAGAGATTACCCATTTTTAATTGAGAGATTACCCATTCACTCTCCTATTCGTTTTCATACATACTTCAATTCACTGAATTAATTTCGTGGCTATTCCATATCTATATCTAATCATATATCATACGTTTTGTATGTTGTTCTTATACGCGACAATGTATAAGTCATAGTTAGTCTCTATTCACAGATAGATCATGATATTTTCGAACTTTGATTGCATTTGTACTAACAAGTATCTGGCCGTTGAATTTATTTGCAGGAGAAAAACGATTTGAGAAAATGTTGCAAAACCACACTGACTCTGGAGCGGCCCTTTTTTGCTCTAACTTACCCATAACTAAATAGATTTGTATAATAGAATTGAGGCAAATAGTCAAGGTTATCAAGTATCATGTACATTAACTTGAAGTATGTGTATATACTAGCACATAGTGCTTTGTAATACTTAGTGTCTTTGTGTACATATGGAAACATGAGGATTTGTAATCAGGTGCAGCTGGAACAGTCTGTAATATAGGGGAAACTTTATCAAAATTTTTGCGAACGGAGTATGCACATCATCGTTAAAATTTTTTGTTCAAAAGACTCATAAATAATAAAACGTTGGTAAGTACATATCATAGGATAACTGAAGGCAAAACAATGGAAAATACCCTTCACTGTGAAATGAGAGGCTTCAAATACCCCAAGAATGATATCACGGCGCTGGTATCGCTTTTTCATTAGACATCGCGGCATATGTGTCAAACAAATAAACAAATGTGCTTCAAATAGGATGTGTTTTTTTTTTTTGGACAAGGTGCAATGACCGAGGGCAATTCATATACTCCCAAAGCCTAAACTAATTTTCTTTACTGGCGTTTCTGAAGGGAAATGAATTTTGGCCCTCCGGCTGAGAGGAGCCCCCTACATGCAACACGATTAACCATCATTACACCTATGCTGCGAATGCCACATGCCACATTCGCGGCATGAGTCCATTATGGCCTGAACCAAGTAGAATTTTTGTAAAACTTGGCAACCCTGACCGTATTGTATCCCCGGGCGTGTTTTCAGCTTCATCACTGACTTTGGATGAGCGTATGAAGGAGGTGTGGACATCACATGACAAGATAAATTACATAACGTGACGTTAACTCATGTTTAACACCCTATATGTACAAATGCCTCCTCCTCTGACTCCAACGCATTGATCTAAGTTGGGTTCACAAAAGAAGCCATCTGAGTGTGTCTTGGCAAAAAAAAGGACCCCCGAAATCAAGAAGGATCGTCATCACTGCACCGATGCCGTTATAGCGCCATATTAGTGGCATGAGTCCGTTATGACATTAACGAAGTTGAAATTTTATGAAACTTGACAATAGTGACCCCACTATCTCCTCTTATGTGTTTCCAGTGTGTTCAACAAATATAGATGAGTGAACAGATAAGAAGTGAACATCACTTAACAAGATACGTTACATAACACGACGTTAAGTCAAGTTTAACACCCTATAGGTGCAAATGCCCATCCCCTGGCTTGAACGAGTTGATCGAAGCTGGGTTCAGCAGGAAGGTCATATGAGTGTATTCCGATAAAAGAAGGGTCCCAAAATCAAGAAGGATCTCTCCATCACTACACCTATGCCATTATAGCGCCATATTCACCGCATGAGTCCGTTATGGCGACCCCACCGTCTCTCTTGGTATGTTTCCAGTGTGTTCAATGACTATAGATAAGTGAACGGATGAGATGTGGACATCACTTGACAAGATACATTACAAGATCTGACGTTAACTCATGTTTAATATCCTATATGTGCAAATGCACCATATCCTGGTTTGAACGAGTTGATCAAAGCTGGATTCAACAAGGAGCTCATGTCAGTGCATTCCAGTAAAAAGAGGGCTAGAAAATAAAAAGGATCTCCATCACTGCAACTATACCGTTATACCAACATATTCGCAGCATGAGTCTATTATTGTCTTAACAAAGTCAAAACTTTGTGAACTTGACAATGGTGACCCCATCGTCTCCCTTTATATGTTTCCAATGTGTTAGATGACAATGGATGAGCAAACGGATAAGATGTTGACATCACTTGACAAGATACATTACACAACGTGATGTTAACTCAAGTTTAACACCTTATATGTGCAAATGCCCCATCTTCTAGTTTGAATGAGTTGATCGAAGCTGGGTTCAGCAAGGAGGCCATGTGAGTAGATTCGGGCAAAAGGAGGGCCCTAAAATCAAGAAGGATCTCCATCACAGCACCTATGCCGCTATAGCGACATTTTCGCGGCATGAGTCCATTGTGGCCTTAATGAAGTTGAAACTTTGTGAAACTTGACAATGGTGACCCCACCATCTCCCTTTGTGTGTTTCCAGTGTGTTCAACGACTATGGATGATTGAACGGATGAGATATGGACATTACTTGACAAGATACGTTATATAACATGAGGTTAACTCTCTACCTCCAAAAGCATTGATCTAACTTGGGTTTAGCAGAAAAGTCATGTGAGCACGTCCCCGTAAAAGGAGGGCTTCAAAATAAAAAATGATCACCATCACTGCACCTATGCCACGATAACGCCACAATCACAGTATAAGTCCGCGATGGCCTGAATCAAGTCAAAATCGAATGTAACTTGACACCCTTGACCGTACCGCTACCCATGCATGTTCCTGGTATGTTTAGTGAGTTTAGAGGCGTGATAGAAGGAGTTGTGGACATTACGTGAGAATACACGATGCATAACGTGACGCTAAGTCATATTTAACAACCTATATATGCAAATGACTCCTCTCTTGACTCAAACGCGTTGATCTAAGTTGGATACGGTGGAGAATTCTTGTGAGTGCATCCTGGTAGAAGGAGGGCCTGAGAATCATGAAGGATCACCATTACTATTACAATGCCGCGAAAGTGCCACATTCGCGGTATGATTCCGGCTGACTCAAGTTGAAATCGCCTTCATCCGTACCACGTCCCCGTGCATGTTTCAAGTATGTTTAGTGAGTTTAGAGGCACGATTGAAGGAGTTGTAAGTGATAAGTGTTCATCTGTGCGCTTATGTAAGATTTTAAATAAGGAACTTGTAATCGACTGAGAGGATTTCTACTCACAATTGTTTAATTTTCATCTTTTGTGGGTTAAAAATCCCAAATTGGAAGAAAATAAAACAAAGGAGGTTGAGAAAAAATATATAAAGCATAACAACTGTCATGTATACGTATGTGCATTTTGATTACCAATTTACACAAGTTTCATATACATATTGTAGCGTCACGCCGCCCAAAGTCTACCTTGCTGCCCATTACTATGTCTATACTGTTATGGTGTTAAGCATCACTGTACGAGTGCCGTTATAAAGAAAACACACCTGCAATATTATTCTCATTTTTCCAGTACAGCCACATGCATATATAGTATCATCTACTCAAAAATAACATGGAAACCTTCTTATAAAAAAAATAAACTAGAGAAAGACTATGCAAGGGAAAATCAAAAAAAGAATGAAAATTATGTGCATGGTAGTATAACGACATGAATGTCGTTATATTGTACAAATCACGTCATGTATGCCATGATATTACCTGAAGCACAATATCATATTAGCACAAATATATATGTTCCATACTTCAGCCACAACAATGTAGAAGGAAAACACTAGTTCAAACTGGCATAATGGCATTAATGATGTTATGTATTACAGATCACGGCACACATTCCTTGATCTTAACTAAAGGACCGTATCATTATTAGAACATTAACATTGATTCTAAAATTCAGTTAAAACTATATGGAAAAAAAAGAATTGTTCAAACTAATATAATGGTCTAAATGCCGTGATTTTGTACAGGTCACAGCACGTATACCGTGATCTCGACCTAAGCCTTGTAATCACTAGTACAAGGAGGATACGGACTCCATTCTTCCCAGAACTGTACAAAGATTGAGTTTCCCTTTTTATATTGATCTTTTTTTTTTTTGGTTCTTCAAAGGCCTTTTTTCTGTCATGCAATAATAAGGCTACAAGGAGAAACCCTGTTTCAAATGGTAAGACTAGCTCTTTTTATCTACCATATAGAACCCCATACATTGGAAATGTATACACAAACCAGAAGATATGTATCACTAACACATTATATGATTAAATAAGTCTCTTCTGCCCTATTGTGTAAATTTACATCTGATCTTTGCATTAAGGAAGTAACAAATCTGGAAAAGAAAAAACACATATCTAACAAAGACCAAAAAGACACACACTGACACGCCCTACTCATTTCTAATTATTTAATAATGATATCTTGTATTGATTAACGAACCCTCTAGCGGAAGCCCCAATACAAATAGTGGGGTGAGACGTACAAAACAAAGAAATTGTCTTTATCTTATAGAGTTTAACATTTTGTAAAGTTAATTATTTAAACTAACAAGTTGTTGAATTTTAAAGAATTATTAAAACTAGATTTTTTAATAAAATGTGAAGAACACAGCAAGTATATTAGTAGGTATAGCTCTTTGATTGCCAAAGTAAAACCGAGTCATTAGAAAGCCTTTATCTTGAAAAGTAAACTTCAAATCATTTTAAAGACTATCATATGTATTATAAAGCGTAAACATGTATATTATAGAGAGGTAGGCATACTTATTAATACAAAAGGTAATTATCATATGTATTATAAAGTGTAAACATGTATATTATAGAGAGGTGGACATACTTATTAATACAAAAGGTAATAAGTTCTTAATTGCATTCGTAGTAACTTTAAAGACGGATTTCCACTACATGCAAAACTCTA
>CAVNYN010208238.1:0-37475 GCA_963692815.1 Nyctanthes arbor-tristis | reverse complement strand
TATCTATTTTGATATATGAAATTTGTTGTTACAAATTTCTTGGCACGACTAGTGGGACCATCTTGCCTCTCATCTCTCGATTTCATCAAATCTATCAATTTCAACTATCAAGATTGCAATGGCAAGTGACAAGGGTAAGGAAATTGTGACTCCCTTATAGGAGACACTTACTGAAATCTTTTACTCAACACGCCCCTAGACAAGAATCGAAGAAACTTAATTGGTTTCACCATTGAGAAAATTCTCTAAAAAGGATTCTAAATCTATCAAAATCAAAAAGAGGTTAGGATCAACCTCGGTTAAATCTTAAGACTCGGGAAAAGGCCCCGGTTTAGATTCCAAGTCAAGCAACGGATTTGTTTCTAGGTCTACTCAGCCTAATTCACCATTAGAAAATGGGGTGACTATAGTACCTCTGATGAATCCCTAGAGCCGGTGATGGTCACAGAAATGAATCTAACTCTTAATGACCAACTGCAACAAATGGCTTTGGCTATTGAAAATTTTACTAAGTCCTTAGAAGAGAAGGATGCCCAAATTGCTATACTTATACAAAAGCTGGAGCTTCAAAATCCTTGGAAGGAAGTTAACCCAAAAAATCCAAGTTCCTCTAAGCCCACTGATCCAAAAATTCAAGAGCAGCAACAAAAACAAGATCAATGTGATAGGGCCATGGTGCAAAATGTTTTGCGCGATGGCACTCAAGTCTTAGCCGGCACTCTATCTTCCAACAGCTTCAACATATAATTGCTGACACCATTCGAGCCTAATACGGAGGTTCACCACAATCTTCCATGATATATATAGAATTATATACACGTCAGATTGATGAAATGAGGATGCTACTCAGTTATCAACCACCGAAGTTCTAATACTTTTATGGGAAAGGCAATCCGAAGCAACATGCCGCACACTTCATTGAAACATGCAACAATACCTACACATATAATGATACCATGGCCAAGCAATTCGTCCACTCACTCAAAGGTGTGGCATTTGAATGGTATACTGATCTCCCAACAGGTTCTATTTACAGTTGGGATCAACTTGAGCATGAATTCTTCACTAGCTTTTATATCACTAGGCGGACAGTCAGTTTACTGGAACTCGCAAGAACCAAGCAGAACAAGGACGAGCCAGTTTTGAAATACATAGAACGCTAGAGAAACCTTGTTCTAAATTGCAAAGAAAGTATAAGTGAGTCATCTTCTATTAACATGCGTGTTCAATGCATGCATTAGGGGTTGCTTTACAATCTTCAAGCAAATATGCTCCACTTATTTAAAGAGTTGGCGACTCGGGCTCATGACCTTGAACTCCAGATTGCAAGGCATGAAAGCTATTCACCAAATGATCCACGTACAAAGAAAAAGCCCAAGAAAGATGTAAAGAAAGATGGAAAGCTAGGTAAGCCTAAGGAATCCATGGCAATTTTGACTGTTCCTACACGGATCACTTTTAAGAAATCAAATTACGATTCAAGCTCAAGCCTGAAGTTGGAGTATAAACCAGACTACAAATCAGGTAGGTTTCAAGGCCAATAGAAAAAAACATTCTTACTCTAAAAGAGTTGGCAGAAAAGGAGTATCCATTTTCTGACTCTGAAGTTTCCAGAATCCTGGACCAACTCTTTGAACAAAAAATAATGGAGCTCCCTACATCCAAGAGACAAAAAGAGGCTGGACAAGTTGATAATCCTAAGTACTACAGGTTCCATCGTACTGTCAGTCATCCGGTGGAAAAATGTTTTATATTAAAAGATATTATTGTTCGTCTAGACAAGGAAAACACGATCAAACTCGAGAAGGGTGAGAAATCAACTACCAACTGCTTGATGGTATCCTTTGGATCATTTGATCAAATCCCAGTTTCTGAGGGTCAATCATCCCTTTCTCTGATTTAGGTGCTGAAAAATCTACTACTTCACTAGTAGAGTTCGGACCTCATCTTACAAAAAGTGCTCGCCAAGTAGAACTCAAAGTCAATGGGAAAGTCACAATTATCCATATCTACCCGAAAATGGAAAGGCCAAGTCCATATCTTCCAACCTTTTATGAAACTATGACCAATGAACTAGGCCTTTGGGACTCTGATTTCGAGTCAGAAGATAAAGTTGCTAATGGCTGGTCTACCTTCATAAGCAAAAAGGAGAAGTATCAAGAATTAAATAAGAAAGGTGAAACGTCCTATATTTCTCATTTTGCAGGACCATACCTAGGGATAGGAAGTTCTGATGTCTAGTTAGCCAAAGAGACGTCTTCATATGATGGTCAGGGGGTATGGACAGTCTTAAAAAGATGGCATTGGACCAAATTGTACAAACCTCAAAATCAATAATGAAAAGCTAAAGCCAAGAAAGAAGCTAAGGAACAATAGGACAAAAAAGCTAAGCCAAAGGCAGCCGAAACATTGCAAAAGATTCTAAGCCTCATAACCTTAGGGGAATATTTTCCCAAAAGGTTACTTTAATAGAGAATACTTATCTTCCAATGTGATAAATATTGAGGGAGGAAGTAGATCTCATAACAATAAGGAGGGAGCTTCTAAGATGGCAAAGACTCTAGCAGGGCTTAATAACATTCCTTCCAACACAAGTGTGGCAGAAATTCTACACCTTCCGTGTGATGATCATATAGCCTTAGTTGCGGCATTAATCAATCCAGAAGCGTACCAAGGGAAGGTCTTCATAACTACAACTTATTAGGATTACATGGCTACTATTACTTTCAGTGACGATGACTTGCAAATTGGTTCTCGTCTATATAATGGGCCACTGTATGTTAGCGGTTATGTCCGAGACTACAAACACCGTCGCATAATGGTTGACTACAGTTCTGCCATAAACATCATGCCAATCCATACTATGAAAAAGATTGGATTAAATGAGCGTGAATTGGCTGCAAGCCAAATCATGATACAAGGGTTTAACCAGAAAGGCCAAGGAGCTATGGGGATGATCCACCTAAGAATGTAGATGGGAGAACTGGTCTCATTAGTGCTCTTTCATGTCATTGATACCAAAACATCATATGAATTACTACTTGGCCATGTTTAGTTATACGAGACCGGGGTACTGGATTCCATATAGCACAAATGCTTCAAGTACTATTGATATGGAGAAGTCAAATGTGCAGCAGAAGATACCAGACTATTTACTAAAGAGGTAGCATACTTTGTAGACGCTAAGTTCTACTTTGAAAATAAAGAGTTACGCCTCACCGGAATGTCCGCTTCTGGATTTGAAATCAAAGAAAATATGAGGTTTAGCCTTTAATTTCCTACAGAGAAGCTAAAGGCATTTGAAGGGGAATCTTCTAGAAAGTCTTTTTGTGTCTCGCCAACAAATGCTAAGGCTTCTAAGAAATATTTGACTTTCCTTGCACCTAGTATTCTCAAGATACTTCTAACACATGAGCTGATGAAAAGTTCAAAAGCTGATACCACTGTAACGAGGGTTCCAAATATCTATAAACTTACGGTTTCTAGTTCATCACAAAGGGAAGCTTCGAGTTCAAAGGTAATTGAAGAGCCAAAGCAGATATTTGGAGGATACTACAATCCTCGAGCTTATAAGTTGCTGGAAAATGCTGGATTTGGAAAAGGAGAGCCTCGAAAACTAGGCGATCTTGATGCTATCCTCTCTAATGGATGTGCAGTTTCAGATAAAAGATTTGGATTAGGATATGGTCCTGATCTACCAAAACAAATTGAAATTAAGAAGAAGGCTTCTACAAATCTTATCATGATCCAGATCTTTGAAGTTCTGAATGAAGAGAAGAAAGAAGAAATGTCTTCGGTTTTCGATCTGGTTCAAAATGAAGATATCAGAGTCTCCGCTTTTAAGAGACTAAAAGTTGACCCTTCTACTTCATCAAGGTCAAAAGGCTATTCATTTGTCTTCTAAAGGTTATGTAATGGTTCTTCCAAGCCTGGGGACGTGAATGGTGATTTATCTGTTAAATCTAAGCCTGCTCAACAAGAATCTACATTCTCTAGACTTGGAGTCAAAACTTTTGATCAAAATTTGAAGCCTCAGCAGTCAAGAAGAAGACACAGGAATAAGAAGTTCATTTAGAAATATGACATTGTTGAGGAAAACTTCTCAGTCAATCATATTGATTTCGAAGAGCAATCAAATTCAAAAGCCAAGTCAGATGATTCTATTAGAGCAGATGAAACTGAACCAGCTCTACCAATACTTAAGCATCGAGGGCAAGCTATAGTAGATGGCGTAAAGTACTTAAACTTGGGAATGGAAGAAGAACCAAGACCAGTCTATGTTAGTGCTCTTCTCAATCCTGAAGAGGAGGCTGGATATTTCAAGCTACTGCAAGAGTTTAAAGATGTCTTTGTATGGTCCTACAAGGAAATGCCAGGATTGGATCCCAAGGTTGCGGTACATTATCTTTTGGTAAAACACGGCATCCGTTCAATCAAACAGCCTCAAGAAGATTTTGGCCAGAATTAATCCGACAAATAGAAGTTGAGGTTAACAAGCTAATCGAAGTATTCATTTTTGAAGTAAAATATCAGACTTGGATTGCCAATATTGTTCCATTCAAAAAGAAGAATGACCAATTGCGAATATGCGTCGACTTCTGAGACATGAACCAAGTATGTCTAAAAGATGACTTCTCACTTCTGATTACAAAATTGATGGTGGATGTAATGACTGGATTTGAAACTTTATTCTTTATGGATAGACTCTGTGGATACAATCTAATCCGTATGAATCCAAAAGACAAAGAGCTCACAGCATTCTAAACTCCTAAAAGTATATACTGTTACAAAGTCATGCATTTTGGACTAAAAAATGCAGGTGCAACTTATTAGAGAGCAATGCAAAAGATTTTTGATGATATGATGTCAAGTAGAATGTTATGTCGATGACTTGGTTGCCAAATTGAAACAGAAAAGTGATCACCTTAAAGACTTGAGGGTGTTATTTGAAAGACTTTGACGATACCAATTGAAGATGAATCCACTCAAGTGCGCTTTTGGTTTTTTTTCTGGGAAATTCCTTGGTTTCATTGTTTACCATCGAGGAATTGAGATCGATCAATCAAAGATTGATGCTATAGTCAATATGCATAAATCAAGAGATTTACATGAGCTGAAAAGCCTTCAGGGAAATTGGCATATATTTGAAGATTCATCTCCAACCTTGCTAGAAGATGCCATCCCTTTAATAAGCTTTTGAAGAAGGATGTACCTTTTCAGTGGCACGAAGCATGTAAAAATGCTTTCCAAAGTCTAAATAAAAATTTTCTCGTCTGCTAGTGCTCACAGCTTCAATCCCAGGAAAACCGTCGACTCTCTATAAGGCGACACAAGGTCAATCTTTAGGTGCACTTCTTGCCCAGGTAAATGATAAAGGAAATGAGAATGCACTCTATTACTTGAGCCGTAACTTGGTAGTTTTGAATTAAACTACTCACCAATCGAGAAAATGTGTCTAGTTCTAATCTTTGCTGTTAAGAAATTGAGGCATTATGTATTGGCGGATCTGCCAATTTGGTTTCAAGAGTAGATCTGTTGAAATACATCATGTCGATACCTATTCGTTCTGGAAGGATAGGAAAATGGGCACTTTTGCTGCCTGAGTTCGACATCAAATTCGTCCTTCAGAAGTCAGTCAATGGACAAGCCTTGGTAGATTTTCTAGCTGATTATCCAATTCCAACTGAATGGGAATTCACTGAGGATCTTTCCGACGAAGAAGTCTTATGTGCTGAAGTCATCATCTCATGGAAGCTATTCTTCAACGGGGCAGCCCAAAGGTATGGTGCTGGGGTAGGAGTTGTGTTTGGAACTCCTCATGATCAAGTCATGCTATACTCATCTACTTTAACAGAAACTTGTTCAACCAATGTCGCAGAGTATCAGACGCTCATTATTGGCTTGGAAATTGCACTAACTATGGAGATAAGACATCTTGGTGTTTTCGGAGGCTCTTTGTTAATAATTAATAAACTTTCATCTAAGTATGAAGTCTAAAAGCCAGAGTTGAAACCCTTCCACAAATATACATCAATGCTTGTGGGATGATTTGATTCAATTAAAATCAAATTCGTTCCAAGAAGTGAAATAGAGAAGCAGATGGTTTGGCTTATTTAGCTGTTGTCTTGGCAAAATCTGATAAAGACTCTTCCCATTCAATATTAATTGTCAAAGATGGATGATTCCACAATTACAGCTTGAAGAATTTGAAGAAAACAATAGTGTTGAAGTCGCCAATGAGGAAAAAGAAGATTGGATAGAGCCCATTATTGACTATCTTCAACATCAAAGATTGCCTGATGATCTATGTCAAAAGACTGAAATTCGAAGATGGGCTGCTCAATTCATGTTTTAGAAAGACACACTTTACCGGAGATCATTTGATAGAGTCTTCCTTCGTTGCCTAAATAGTGAGATAACACTCCACGCCTTGCAGTAAGCTCACTTGGGAATATGTGGTGCTCATCATCTGGGCCAAAACTTCATTCTCAGATAAAAAGGATGGGATACTACTGGCCTACTATGGTGCAAGACTCCATAGACTATGCAAGAAAGTGTGAAGCCTGCCAGGTCTATACAAACTATATACATCAGCCTCTCTAACCATTATATCTAACAATAGCTTCTTGGCCATTCTATGCATGAGGTCTTGATGTAATTGGGCCTATAACTCCAAAATCTTCAGTTGGACACTTATACCTTCTGGTCGCGATAGACTATTTCTCTAAGTGGGCTAAAGCTGTTCTATTGAGGGAAGTGAAGAAGGAAAATATGGTGGACTTTATTCGCATCCAACTCATCTACCGATATGGCGTTTCAAGACATATCATCACTGACAATAGGAAACCTTTCTGCAATAGCCACATAAATAATTTATGTGCCAAATTTAGGTTCAGACAATACAACTCTTCCATGTACAATACTATAGCCAATGATCTCGTAGAAGCATTTAACAAAACATTGTTCAACATGTTGACGAAAGTTGTATCCTCGTCTAAAAGAAATTGGCATGAGAGAATTGGAGAAGTTTTATGGGCACACCATACTACTTAGCAGACTTCAACACAGGCTACTCCTTATGCCTTAGTGTATGGAGTAGAAGTTGTCTTACCTTTAGTATGTCAAATCCCATCACTTTAGATTGCCATTCAAGAAAGATTAACTGTAGATGAAAATGTCTGTCTTCGACTTGAAGAACTAGAAGCTTTAGATGAAAGAAGGTTGGAGGCACAAATGTATCTTGAATGCTGGCAAAGTCTTTCAATAAAAAGGTGAAGCCTAGGTCATTCCAAGCTGGAGATCTAGTGCTTTTGATCCATAGGCCAATAATCATCTCCAAAAAAATAGGGGGCAATTTTAGCCTAAGTGGAATAGTCCATACGTCATCACACAGGCCTTCACAATTGGAGCCTACAAGATTGTTGACACAGACAGATTGCAAATAGGACCAATCAATGGAAAATTCTTAAAGCGTTTCTATGCTTTTAAACGGCTAAACTTAAGTAAATAAAATTTTCGTTTTGAAGTGAACTATGTTTTGACTTGATCCCTTTTAAGGGCACGTAGGCAGATTGGATGTAAAAAGTTGTTAATCCAAGTTCAGTCTTACATATATAAAAAAAGTTTGTTGAAACTTTAAAAAGAAAAGAGAGAAAAAAGGATGACCAATAAAATTCATTTGTATTAAAACTTTCGAGTTTGTACAAGACTAAGAAAAAAAAGGAAGTAAACACAATGTTTTAAAGTTTTTTCTAGCAGTTGCAAGAGTTTTTTCTTGAGAGTGTCTCTTTCTTGGTCAATATGTACTACTGAAGTGCTATCTCAGATGGGTATTTGTTCTAATAAGGCCAAAGTATTTTCAATCTTGCTCACCTCTTCAATGTTGGTTTGAAGTTCTTCATTGACCTGGTCAAGCTCATAAAGTAGTTTAGCCTTTGTATCGGCCAAGGAAGCAGAAATCATCTTCGCTGCCTTCAAATTAAGTTATAATTCATCCATTTGCCTCATTTTTTCTGCCAATGAAGGAATGTTTGTTATATGCTATCTTTCGGAGATGTAATTGTCCATCTTCAGTAAAAAAATCTTCTGTACGGTGAAGGGAGGGTTGTGGATCATCTCAAAGTGATCGATAATCACACGGATGATGTTCTGAATATTTCTTTTTCACCATATGTGGAATTTTTTCGATCCATACCTTAAAAATTCTGTAAGCTCAAGCTTAAGGTATTTAACCATAGCATCTCAAAGTGCTTGGTCCATATAAGCAAAATTCTCAATGACATCTATCAGGAATCTGAAAACAGAAAAATAGGCCGGTCTAACTTTCTTGTTAGCTGAAGAAATTGCATCTAAAATTTGCGAAGGACGATCATTAGAGACAACTAGCTCAGCTCTAGTATGGTTGGCTGTTTGAACACCGAAAATCACTCCAAGTTCACCATCAGAGATTTCTTCAATGTTGATATTTTCAGGTACAAGTTCTAAAATACCACCATCAATGCTACTTGGATATCAGCAGTACGGGTTCTTTACAAAGTTAACTTCATCAATCCCTTCAAGTACAACGATCATGTCTTCACCAACTTGTTCCAAAGGAAGGCTTGAAGTAAGCAAATATAGCTCTTGGGGAATTTCTGAAAAATCTAAACAAAAAGAATGGTGAATGAAGAAGAAGAGCAACATAGTTTGTTGTGATTATCTTTTCATTGTAACCAAAAATAGGATTTACCTTTATTCCAAGGTGGTGTTCCTGTATCTTGATGTTCATCGTAGCTTTCATCCAAGATACTTAAGTCAAATGGATGAGTCAAGGTACCTGTAATTTCCGTTATAAGCCCGACGTTCTAAGCCTTTCTTGTTCGTTCAGTTTGCTTCCGACGGTATACTTGACGGATGGTGGCCTACAATAAAGTTTCATATATTAAGTATATTGTATAAGGAAAAAAGAGGAAGAAAGGAAGGGAAACATTCCTGATCATCGTAAGAGCTGGTTTTGAATTTGCATCAACCATGGGATCCGAAGAGGGAAAAACCACTTTGGATCGAAGGGTTAACTTGAGCTTCTTTTTACCGCAATCATCTAGAACATTAGACTTCCTTTTCTTAGGAATACCTTCAGGAACTAGTTGAGAGGGATCAACTTCTGCATATTCATCATCATCTAAAGACTCTTGTGTAGACAGAAGTTGAACAAGCTCAAAGTTATTCCTCTCACTAGAAGATAAACTTTAGTGGGCATACTCTTTAGTTTGAGAAGTACATACTGGTCTCACCAGTTTCTCCATTCCGGTTCAACCTCAAACTAAATGTTAGTGATAGATGGTGGAATGTGAAACAAACATCTACTTTTGACCTGAGTTAATGAAAGCCAAGCATGGTAGAGAACTAACGTATTCACTGCAAAATCATATCATTCAATTCCCCAGGTACACCTGGAAAATTTTTTCTGAAGCCCTGCCATTGGGCAAATCTATGAGGATTGTAAGACTCAAAGATATAAAATGAAAAAGTATGGCGGTAGGAAAGAAAACTAGGTCTAATGCTGATCATAAAATCTATAGATTCAGGGGATCTAGTACCATCATCTATCTTGATACCAGTATTTTGAGGAATAGGATGTGGAATCCAATAGAAATCCTCACTGCCCATGTCTCTTCTAATAAGTTCTCTAAAATTTGGTATTACTGGTTCTCAAGGTTATAGATCATTTAGTGCTCCAGCATATCGGCAAAGGATGGGATGATTATAAGATTTGCGTATGATCCTATAAACTCCTCAGGTAAAAAGGATGCAGCCCAAGCATATAAAAAGTGTCCTGCAAAAAAGTGCTTGGTTTCTTTACTCTTGCAGCCAAGAGGACAATTTAATATCTTTGTAAGCCCCCTATAAATGTTGGCGAAAATAAGAGGAGCGAAGCTGAATGTAATTCTAGAAGCCATTCTAGAAGCTGCTTTAAAGGTTGCTGGACGGAGATATTCATCTTTGGAAAGGAAGATGAATCGGCAAAGCCAAAGTGAAAGGTAAATGACTACCTCCAATTCTTCCTTCTCATCTGGAGAGAAATGAAATTTCAGCTTAGACCAGTGGTTCTCATTTCTGTGTTCAAGTCTTCCTGGTTTGTCAATAGCTAAGGGTCTCTTAATCCTTGTTGTTGCCGCTTTCCGCTATCCTTTAGATGGCTTCAGAGCTATTGCTTTCTTAAAAGTTTCGTACTTCCAAGGATTGGAAACATATTTCGATGCTTGGAGTTAAAATTCAATCCAGTCAACATGACGAATACGGTCAACTTTCTTTTGTAGACTAACCACGCATAAGCCTTTAATAGATATAGGCATAACTTTGGAAGTAAGGTTGTGAGTTCTATAAATGTCGGAACTACCTTTTCATAATATTCTCCATGAATTTCAAGTCCTGTTATCTCTTGAATATCCCAAAGTGAGATGTCAATTTCACCTTGTGCAGTAATGAAGGTATTGGTGTCAGGACACAACGATTCACAAAGTGCTTTAAAAGCAGTGTTTGGGTGAGAATATTCTTTTGCAGCTTGATGGACAGCATGAGCTAGTCCAGTAAGTTTTTTCTTGTAAAGAAAATCATATGTCCAGATAGACCATTCCCAAAACTTTAGAAGATAAGAAATTTCGCCACATGACTCAATTATACTTCCCCATTTCACAAGCTTGTGAGAGATTCTCTCAGCAAAGACTGCGTGTGGAATGCATGTTGCAATATGAGTATGATTGTCACTCCCCTAATTTCATCACCATATTATCTCGAAATATCAGTAGCGAAAGCGTTTAAATATGTATCTTGATTCAAAATCGAGGGCCAGACTCTACAAATACAATTAAAAAATATTGAGACTCTTTCATTGCGCACTCTGATAATTAAGTGTATTGTGGACTATCTACAACTAAACATAGGCCACACACCAAAATCTTGATCACATACATGTATCTTCTTTACCTTTGGGACGATCCGACCATAAAGCTTTTAATTCAATACCTACAATGTCGTAAAAGCGAAAGGAAGGGATTAGTACAACGTACTCAGTGAATAACCAAATATTTTGATTCACCTTTCTTGCAAGAAATGCATTTTCAAGAAAACATTTAATGTCACAAAGCCATTAGATGCACAAAGCCATTGAATGCATCACTAGTTAAACTACTACTCGTGGTATAGACATGATTGGCCAAGACCGCACAGCAAGGCCACAAAGATTACCCTATAGCCAAAATGATCAGGACCACGCAGCAAGGTCATGTTCCGCAAAGCAATTCAAAACTGGTAGAGCATTAACTAGTGATACAAATGCAATAAATCAATTATAATGGAGATGCATCAAAAATCCATGCATATCTCATGAAACTTTAGGAACAGAAGAAAGAGAATCAAAGAATCAGTTACTCACCTCAAAGGTTTGCCAAATATTCCATTAATTATACGTTGAAAATACCTCCAAAGCCTTGCTTTTTAGGTTATGATCTTTTTATATATGGAAATAGAGCCTTTTTACGTGGTAAATAGGTGTTTTGGTGGAGTTTTGATAGTCTTCTTCCACCCTAGGTGATTTTGGACGAACTTCTTTTTGCCTTTGTCCCTTTTTATAGTGTTTAGGAATTAATTATATTTAAATATTATTTGAAATCCATAATTTGCGAAATTAACAAGTGTCCTAGACACGTGGCAAGATTATTAATTAATTAATTATAAAAATAACATGGTCTTGACACTTGGCAACAATAGAAAGATTTTTTTTTACAAAAATACCATATGCCTTATGATTTGACAACTTTGATAATTACAAAAATATCAAGTGTTCCTTAATTTAGCAAATTAACATCACATATCTCGGAAATGATTTAGCCGATCATTATTTCTTTGAGCAATAAACTTTTAATCTTGAAACACAAATAGTGAAAGATTTCAGTATTTATTCCAATTGTTGGTAAAATACTTGTGTCACTAAATTTATTGTTGAATTTTTGCGGGATGTTACAATGATAAAAAGGAGAATTCATAGAAGGATGATGTCTAAGCCAGTCGTGTGCTTTTGAGCTGCACTAAGAACTTTCATGTACATCTTTGCCAGAGGGATTGTCTCAATAATAGGGAATGTCATCGATGCTTGAACATCAAACTTCAACGGGCCAGTGACATTAGTTTGACTGTGATATCTTACCAAAGTATTGGGAAAATTGATTGCATTGCCTCCGTCAGCAATCTCGGTGATGTCAAGTAAGTCTAAAACATCTTTTCCTTTGGAATTTGTTTTGGCCATCTATGAAAAAAAACAAAAAAAAAACAAATTAAATTAATTAATTAGTTAATTAATTAAATAATTAATAAAATAAATGCAATATTGAAACCATCAAATTAACTATCTGAAAGGGGAAAAAAAGTGAATCTACAAAACTAAAAGACCAACAAAATTAAAAAATTATAATAATAAAAAAATAAAAGATTCCATTTTGACTTTCTATCTGGCGTGTAAAAAAAATTTTAATTCGTCAATTTCATTAATTTATGTTTTGAAAACTAAGCAAATTTTCATAAATAAAATATTAAGTGTATTCTCGATTCCAAAATTTTTAAAGGCCTTCAGGTTCTTCATTGTGGGTTTTCATGAATACAAAGTTAAATGTATTATGGATCCCAACTTCTTAGAAGCCTTTAAATTCTTCACCCTTGAAAATCAAGTGGACCTCCGTGAACACTACAAATATTTGTATTCGGGATTTCATATTTTCTGAGTCTTCAAAAGTTGCCATCTTTAAGAAACCAAAGGACATTTGCGAATACCAAATTAAACGTATTCTGAATTCCAGGTTTGATGTCTTCAAAAAAAATCTTTCATTCTTGAAATTATGGGTGTTTCATAAATATCAAGGTAAAAGTATTTTGAACCCTAATATTCCAAGTCTTCAAAAAGGGTGTCTCTCTAGAAATATGTATCTTCCAAGATATTTAAAACATATCTTGGACTTCAAATCTCAAAGTATTGTCAATGTGCCAATCAAAAAAAGAAAAAAAAAACTACACTTGAAATCGGTTGGAACACAGGAAGAGTACTCAATTCCATGCAAAAGTTGTATTGTTACTTACAAAAAAAGTTAAATACAAAATAGAGACAAACGAAGGGAGAAGATTTTACTGCCACTCAAGAAATGATCAACAATAGTGGTTCTAGGAGGAAGTGCGAGGATGAAGGAATTTTCTCTGCTCTTCTTAAAAAAAAGAAGAAAAAATAGTATAAAATCTGTAATTAACTTAAAAATTTGCTCAAAGTGGTTGTCGTTAAATTCCCTCATATTTATAAATAAAAGATGTGGGTTGTTTAACTGCAGTAGAACTCTTGTAAAATTTATCCAATTTCAAATTGAACTCATGATAATTAATCCACATGCAAATAAAACTTCAAGATAATTTTAAAAAAAAAATCTTTACAGTGAAAAGGAACGAATTCAAATCAACCATAAAAGTCAAAGTTTCAATTCAATTCAAATAGTAAGCCAAAATTCAACTGGAGACGTATTTTGATTAATAATAATAATAAAATGCAAAGTAAATCCAGATTAAATGTTAAAAATCAAGATTTATCCATTTATGTTATGATAAATTGATAAATCTTGGGGGCCATTGGTAGACATTAAATTTTTTAAATTAAAAAGGCAAATTAATTAAATTACTCAAATCAATTTGGTCGGATTAATTTTATTAATCTAATTAAGTCTTAAATGAAATACCCAAGTCTTGCAAGATCCCCACTTAATGATTAAGGGCCCATTCTGTTTAAAAGCTCATTCTAAAGTCCATTAGACTTTTCTAAAGATCTATAAATACCTTCATTCATTCATTTTAAATAAAGGGGGAAAAGCAAGGAGAAAAAACAAAGAAAACACCAAGAAAATTCTCTAAAATTTTCTAAGTCCTCCAAAACTACAAAACAAAGTCCGAAAAGAAGAAAAGCCGGAAGCAGAAGTCAAGAAGAGGAATCAGAAGCCAAAGTCTTCAAAGCTCTTCATCTTCTTCAAGTCAAAATCAAGTATTCAAGTCCAAAACAAGACATCACGTCTTCTCCACATCAAGTCCAAGCTTCAATTCTTCAAAGCTGGAATTGTGAATTAGAGTATTTGTAACCTAGCAAATGACATGAGCGTTAATCCACTTCATTTTCTTAAAGTCTTGATTTATACAATTTCTGTATTATTTATTTTAATACGCGAAATTTGTTGTAATATATACTGCTACAATTTGCTGTTGTTCTTATCTTGTTTTTTATTTTTATTTTTATTTTTATTTTTTTCCGATCTCACTATATTGTATTGTTATCTAGGGGGAAATTAGAAAAAGAAAACTTGCTCCTTTTCTCTCTACCTTTTGTTCCTCATTACTTGCTTCCCCGGTTTCTTCCCTGCTATATTCTTCATCTCTTGCTATTATTTTCATTTGCATCTGATTTTGGGGGTCTATTTTACTGAAACTACCAGCAACAACTTTTTATTGGACAAATTTACGGTAATGCACAAAATTGACGAAATGTGATATTCATGGGTGAGATTGTGAAATTGAAAAAATTATTCAACAAGCTGTTCTTAATTGATTGGGACAAAATGTGATATTTCATTCTGTGATATTTATTTGTTGGATTTGGAATTTCTTGAACAATTTGTTGGTTTATTATTTTTTATTTTCGGTATTGGTTTTGCTGCACTGTTTTTGCATCCGACATTCCTGAACTTATTTTTCATATATGCCTGGATGTATCTATATTAAAGTAACTTTACATGCTGATGTGTATTCTATTGCTTCTATCCTGTTTTGCTTCTTTTGGATGCAGATGTCTACTTCAGGTCAATTGACAATGAATCAGGCTAAGTTTTCATCAATGTAACCTCTTTCTCCCAGATAGCAGAGCAAGGGTATTGTTAGGATATCTTAGTTGTATATTAGGATAGAAATTCCCTTATTGGTATTTGTGTAGTAATAATGATTTAATGAAAGATAAGTATTGTTTTAGTAAGTGATGCTGAGTGAGCATTGCAGTTCACTTTTTTTTTTGCCTTCAGTACTGCAACATGTGATATAATAGAAAATCTAAATTCTTTTTAGTAATATGTTCTCATTGTTATGCTACAGTTGATATTATTTATGTCAATGATATTCAAGGACACGATAATATTCTAATTTTTTAATTTTTCACGGTAACCTTCATTATACATTATTGATGGAACAATATAGTTTAACAAATTACAGATACATTCATTATATATTAGTGAATAAAAGTCTAGCTAAATAAAATTAATTAATTAAACTAAAAATTTACTTTCTCTACTAATAATATAAAATTTTCTCTTATTTTAGCTCATATAAGTTATTAATTTTCCATTTGAATGTAAGTCACTTTTTCTCTACTAATAATATAAACTTTTCTCTTATTTTAACTCATATAAGTTATTAATTATTCATTTGAACGCAAGCCACTTTTTCTCATAATTATCTTTAACATAGATTCTTTTTTCTTTTTTAAACTCGTGCATTTGATACCTTAATTCTTGCGCTACGATATGAATATGAATATTATTGTAAACATAATAAGTCATTATTTCTTGCCTTACGAAACTACTAATATAACATATGTATTGATTCTGGAAAAGTCAATGAGTTATTTGTATATCTTTTAGATAAGTGAATAAGATTTTTCTCTATCATTTAAATGAATTGATTAAATTAATTAGATAAGTGAACAAGATTATGTTGTTCATGCACAATTTTATGTTCGATCATACAGGTCGCCTAAGCAAATTCACTATAAATGTAGTGTACAAGGAAAGGTTTCGTAATTTGTATTAGTCTATATTTATTATTCTTTTGTCGTTTGACACTGCTTGTGTATTTTTGCATTATAATTAACTTAATAAATAATATTTTAATTGTCTTATTATATTTTCCTGAATTTCATCGTTATTGGTATAGTACCCGTGCAACGAATGGAAAAGCTACTAATAAATGATATAATGATACAAAGAATAGAATTTTTTAAGTAAGATAAAATTGCAAAATTTAATGAAAAGGTAGTATATTAAATGATCAATCACAAATTGTTTCCCTCTATTGTCTAAAAAATTGTGAATTACAATGAACAAAAATTACTGACGTTGTTGTAGTAGTAAATATCCTCCCCCGTTGGATTATGGCTTTTCCCTAATTTTCTCGTTAATAATTTTAAAAAAACCTATAGATAATAATAATAGAAAATATAGATTAGAGGATTTCGTTGAGATTACAACTCATCTTCCCAATATATATATATATATATATATATAGTAATAAAACAAATTAAGACCAAGTAATTTGCGGATATCAATGCTTATCGATTATTAATTTTTTCCTGAATTTTTTTAAAATAACAAAAAACTACAACTTCAATATGCCTAAGATGATATAATTTTATCGGCATTCATAAATTTATAAAGACAAAGATTACTAAATAATAATTTAGCAATTTAAAAATTACATTATTTCTTAAAATAAAATAATTAATTAGCAATTTGTGCCGTCAATTTATGCCTTGTGGTTGGATGCTGCAGCTTGGAATTAGTGGTTCCGAGTTCGAATTGCTCCTATCGTCTCCTTCCTTCCCTTATTTCCCCTTCTATAAAAAATTAATTAATTAATTAGTAACAATTATAAAATAATTAGCAGCTTAACTCTTTCTCAACAAATTGTGAAGCGATTAAAATGGAATTAATTGATCCAGAAATAATATCATAATAACACCCAGTTGAACAAACTAAATATCAACCACTCTATTTTTACTTAATTTATTTATTTAGAAAAATTGTTAATACATATCACTCATCCAATTTATGATAAATATAAAAAAACTGCCCAATTTATGATGTGTCTTGGAAATTAACTTGGAAAATTAGATCGAATTCTAAATATCGTTCATAAATAAGAATATGCTCTGATTTGCATGAATTGGGAATGTTTTATCAAAATCTTCCAAATGAGGGAAAAACCATAGAAAATATTGTGAATGAATTAAGGAAACCCAGTTCGAAAAGGTAATATGTTTAAAAAAGTTTAAAAAATTATTACCGTAAATGGTTCATAAAATGGTATACCGCAGAATTTTAAGTGGCTATAGGCAAAGTATAAAAAAGGCGAGAAAATAGCGGAACATATAGGTACAACTACATACTACTTCAAAAAATTCTAATGGACATCGGTTGATATTAGGAATACGCGTCGGTCCTGACACCGACGCCTATGTAGCAAACGCCCATACCCTAGGTTATAGGCATCGGTTGTTGACCAACGCCTAAACAAAACAACAGGCGTCGGTTTCTTAGAACAACTGATGCTTAAAGATATCAAAAGGTATCGGTTGTTAGTCAACAACTGACGCCTGTTGTTTTCTTAAGGCATCGGTTGTTCGTTTACAACTGACGCCAATATAAATTTTTTTTTATATTTCTCCTTACGCGTCGGTTGTGATTAAATAACCGACGCTATTTTAATTTTTTTTATAGCACTGGAAATATCTTTTGCCATTCTGCGAAGCTAAAACAAGAAATGTACCCAATCCACAACCAAGAAGAATTTTCAGCACCAACAAGAGCTACTTCCATACACTTTAACGCATTTATCATGACCAACCTAATATAAATGAAGGAACAATCAATAACTCCTACTCCATAATTTAACATTAATGATAAAGTAACGCAAATAAACTATTAATTAATACGAACTAACCATTCTAAGTATATATCTAAGTATTCCAAACATCAATAACTCTTATATTATTATACTATCTAATCATCGCCATATCTTAACATAAATCTAACTACAATCTATAACTAATTCAAACAATATTCGCAATAATGTAATCTATAAATTGAGCAAAATCATTGTGTCATTAAGTAACCATTGAAATAATATGCACTAATTATTGAAATATATATGTTTGCATGACGATCCATAATCCATAATTAAATAATATTTCAAAATAGATAAGTCCTGAAAATCACATACAATTGTTGATCAAGTACTCGGCTCACATTTCCCGAATCTCATCTATATTGGCTTGAATATATAGCCCAGGTTGATAAACCTACGACAAACAAAAAGAAAAAGAATTACTTTGTTAATAAAATATATATACACACACATAGATGAATAATTATAGAACACTTGAGTTTCGACAAATATTTATACATTATCAAGATATTCTTCAGTATTAGAATAAAGTGTGGCTATCTCGAACATATTTCTCATCACACAATAGCCACACTTATTGGATCCCGGTTGCTGAGGGCACTAATAATTCCAAGGAGTCAAAAATAAATATTAGTAATTAAACTAAAATATGAAACTTCAATAGTTATTGTAACATTCAGAGGATATTTTACATACCACAATTGATTTCCATATGAGATTTTTGTTCAATATTTTCCCTGTGCGTATAGCACTCTAAGTACCCTAAAGTAATAATGTACAGATAAGTTAAATAAACTCAAAGTTACACAAAAAAATTATTATGTGAACAGTCTCTAATAATTACTTACGTAGACAATTCCGCCTTGATATCCAATGTGCGCTTCTTCTCCTCCATAGAATCCAAGAAGTACACCGTATTATGTTTAACACACAGCACAAGCAGCATCCAATGGTTTCTAGAATGTTTTACAAGAATGTAAGTATACATAAGTTAGTCACAAATAATTCAAAGTTAGTCAAAGCAAAAAAAAAAAAAAATGAACAATATAGTCGGTTTTACCCCCGATGATAAAGCGCTAGAATGTACTTCTTGTCCATTTTTGTAAAAGCGCGCTGACCATGTAAGTATAACTCACCTTTCCATTAGCTTGAAAATTAATAGCCCCGATCAGTGAGGGACAAAGAAACCCGATGCTTTCAATCTCGTTTAGATTGCACAGATGGTGTAGGTACGTGAAATACATTATACCAACTGTGAAATATTAAATTAAAAATTATACAATGTATGTAATTGTGAGGGAGGCAACCTTACATTGCCCAAATTTGCAATATCGGTACGTTCAACCATTGCATACCGAAAAGGTCAGCAATATCATCGATAGAAACATGTATATCACCCAATATCTTGATTGGGTAGTGAAACACTTCGTCAACCATCGGCACGTCGATGAAATCAATAGAAAGGGGCAATCTGACAGTCAAATAGTGCAACTTTTTGAGGTGGGAACTTAGGATAACCTTGCATTGTCGACAAGATTAGGCCTCACTGAAAAAACTTCAACACTGGTGGGCTGTTTCCCTTTTTCTGTATATATCGCCTACTCTGGTAACTGTGTTTGCACTGATAATATGTTTGTCATCAAAATATATATAACACAACATCTAATTCTTTTTTGTGTAACTTCAACTAATTACCCAGTTTAACTTTATTAAATGTGTGGGCCATTGTGCGAACCCGCTTGCAGCTACATCCACCAACTGGGATGTGAATGAAGTTGGCATTGGAAGAAAATAATACAAGGCATCGATTTTTACGTAGTCAATAGAGACTTTGTAATAATCGGGCCTTAGCAGTTGACCGTGCACCACCATAGTAGCATTGGATGGGTGAACCTACCCCCAGCCCACATTCTTAGTCTCGTTGTCGCAAACAAGGGCGAGCAGACATCGTGTTGGCTTCTTCAGAAATTGAATACACAAGTGAACAAAATAATGTAAAATGTAAGAATTGTAAAGAAGTCAATGCGTGTAAGAATATTAGTACACGATATTAAGTATAACTCAATGTCAAGCAGTGGCGGGGGATCGACCGAGTGACGGTTACCACGAGTCGATGGTCTCCCACAAGGACTCACAGCCGTAAGTATTTCCATACCATGAAATTACATAGGTATTTCCATTCTATAATGCTGGAAGACAGAGGCCATCTGTGTCTGCATCATATCGAACTGAGCCTGCATCTGTGCCATGGTCTCTTTCCTGACCCGCTCAGCAATATTGGCCTCTACCTCTGTTGTGATGACCTTTCTAAGATCATCCAGTGACACACCGCCACTCTGTTTTCTCTTGGGCTCGTCTGGTTATCCATATACGTCTCTTAGAGTGACGTATCCACCATAGCCCCTCACCTGACCAGAGTGCTCCTCCATGCCAAGTGCTGTTGTTCATATATCCCAGTGTCTGTGAGGGGTAAAAGTCCCTTGGCTGACGCCCTCGTGCATTTCTTTCTGTTTCCAAAATTTAAAAAATATATAAAGGATGTGAGTAAAGAGCAAGTATTTTGGGAAAGTAAAAATTCCTCATTTCCGTATACTTATAATTTTCTCAAAGACCTCTATTGTCATCTCATTTGATATGACATAAGTCCCATCTGGGAGCTTGACAGTCCTTGTTCGAGCCTAATCTAGGCTTCATCAACAACATCATCTATGCCAACTATATGTCTCTTGCCTTGAAGGACTACTGACCACTTAGGCTCAACAGGATCAACAACGTAGAACACTTGCTTAACTTGTGATGCGAGTATGAAAGGGTAATCCTGATAGCCAAGTTGACCAAAGTCTACTAGAGTAAACCCCAATTTGTCAACTCGAACACCCCGATGGCTTTCAACCCACTTATATCGAAAAGAGGAACCCTAAGAACTTTGTAATCAAGTTCCCATTATACGGCATTGCGACATCTACTGGTCTTCCATGGTTGGCCGCAAAATATTCTGATGAATGTGCTACTACCATCACCTCACTATTCTGCATCGTGCTCTTATCGTCTTGCCGTTTTGTGTAAAATGTGTATCCGTTAATGTCATACACTTCATAAGAAGAAATATCTACTCTAGAACCATACGCCAGCCATTTTATTGTTGCTGTGATCGCTGTCGACATGTTGGACATTTGTTGGAGTACTCTTTCTCTGAACTATGTGATAAATGTACGATTATGTTCATTAGTCAGCCACAGCTCACCCTTCGAAGGATTTTGACGCCTTAACATCAACATGTGCTCATCCAAATAGGGTTGAACTACAGTAAGGTGCTGCAAGATAAGAAGATGTGCTTTATATTGCATTTCAACGCTGGGAACGATTTTTTTGAATCCAATCATACCTTTACCTCCAAGTCTCCCATCGTGCCGCGATTTAGAAATGCCAACGGTGTCAACACCATCTAGGTAATCAGAAAAAATTCAATAGCCTCCTCAGCAGTATACCCTTGAATCATACTCCGTTCCGGGTGAGATCAGCTTCTCACGTATCCTTTCAAAATACTCATATATCTCTCAAAAGGATACATATATATCTCAAGAACACTGGGCTGCAGATCTTAATTTTCCTCACCAAGTGAACAATTAAATGCATCATAATGCAAAAAAATAATGGTGGCAAATACATTTCCAGCTGGCATAGAGTGATACCAATATTGGCCTGCAAAACATCAAAGACCTCAGGATCAACGACCTTGCAACAAATTGCGTTGAAGAAGAAGCTGAGTTTAGTTATGACGTGTCTAACATGTTTTGGCAATGTACCTCGTATTGCAACCAACAAAAAATGTTGCATTAAGACATGATAATCATGTGACTTCATACCAACCAATTTCAAGTATTTCATCGATGCAAGCCTCTTAATGTTTGACGAATAGCATGGAACCTTAACAGTATTCAGGCACTCACAAAATCTTATCTTCTCTTGTTTAGACAAGGTATAACATGCAGGAGGTAAAAATGTACGTTTTCCAGACTCTTGCAGCGCTAACTGTCCCCGTATCCCCATTTCGACCATGCCTTATCTAACTTTGACACGGTCTTTCGTCTTCCTTGGAATATTTAACAACGTTCCCATGATACTATCGCACACATTTTTCTCCACGTACATTACATCAAGACAATGACTAACTTGCAAATTTTGCCAATATGGTAAATCCCAAAATATAGATCGCTTCTTCCACAGACTCTTTTGTGGAGGCTTCGAAGTTTTACCAAACATGACATTAATATTTTTAACCCTCTCATAAATATCTTTTCCGCTTAACGGAAAACGGGCAACTTGAGTCTCAGTTCGACCATTGAAAGCTTTTTCGATACGAGTGGTCTAGTGGGAGAAAGATCCGATGACTCATGATCACAATTTTCTTCCAGTTACTCAACCAAAGATCAATCGTCTCATCCTCACAAACGGGGCAGGCTTTGGCTCCTTTGGTCGTATAACTTGATAAGTTGCTGTATGCTGGAAAGTCATTTATAGTGTAAAAAATCATAGTACATAGTGTGAAATGCATCCGGCTATATGCATTAAACACCGACACATCTTCATACTACAACAACATCAAATCATCAATGAGTGGCGTGAGGTAAACATCTATGTCATTTCCCGGCTGTTTAAGCCGCGAAATCAACTATGACAACATTATATACTTCCGCTTCATACACAACCAAGGCGGAAAATTGTAACAAACCAGTATAATCGGCCAATGCTATGTCGACTACTCATATTACTGTACAGGTTCATTCCATCTGTACCTAGTCTAAGCCTAAGATTCCTATCTTCGCCACCGAATTTGGGAAACATCCTGTTTATATTCTCCACTGGAGAGAATCGGCTCAGTGCCTGAGCTTTCAGTCTTTTTTCCTCCCATCAGCATGCCACCACAGTTTCTTTGTATCGTTCACATTCGCAAATAAGTGTTTGAATCTAGGTATTACAGGCAGATACCATAACACTTTTGCCACAGGGCCTTTCTTACCTGCACAACTATCACCACTATCTTTTCTCTTATACTGCGACACCACACACTTTGGGCACACATGGAAGTTTTTGTACTTATGTCAGTACAAGACACAATCATTTGGACATGTGTGTAGCCACTCAATCTCCATACCCAAAGGACACAATAATTTCTTTGCCCCATAGGTCGAACTAGGAAGCTCCTTATTTTCTAGAAATATGTCTTTTAAAAGTTCCAATAACCCTGTGAAACTCCGGTCACTCCACCCATTCTTTGATTTCAAATTATACAATTTAAATATGGCAGACAACTTTGTAAGCTTATTACATCCTGGAAAAAAAAAGTTTCTTGGAATCAAGGAACAAACCGTTGAAAATATGCGGAGCCTCAGCAAAATCATTTTGTATATCACGCAATATTTCATCAATCCGGTCATTCTGTATATCATCATCTTCTCCAGCCACATTAACCTCATCATTATTGTTTACCGTGTTCTCCTCTTAAACACCCTCATTGTCACCAATACTCGTCCTAGTAAGTAAATCTTCACCGTGCCAAAACCACCGCGTATAGCCTTCATCAAAATCACACCTAATTAAATGGTGCTTTACGTCCATATAACTATGATACTTTTGCAAATTCTTATAATCGCGACAGGGACATACTATCAATTCTTCCCGTTTCCTTTTTCTATTATCCTCAGTAAATTTTATAAATTCTTCAATCCCTTTTAAATATTCTAGTGTGGTATATCTCCTATATATTCAACTCCGATCCATATATATCTCACGACCTATTAAGTAAAGGGTCAGTATTAGAGTTACTCATTCTTAACGGATAAATTTTTCTTACTTTTTAAAAAATTGACCAACAATATTTATTAATTACTTATTCATCCTCCACATTTAATCAAATTGATTTCCAGTATTTCATTTTAAAAATTTAACTCATCATCAATACTCGTTAATTACATATATTAATTTGGATCACAAATTTAAGAAAAAAATATTTACATGATTTGATTTTATTTATTTTACTTGTGCATCAGTACTTCGCTATCCATTTGTAATATTTGATCAAAGAGCTATTATATTAATATTTGCCATATCACAATCTATCCACTGTCCTCCTTTATTAACATCACAAATTTATTCAAAATATTTTTTTATTTTTTGATTTTTTTTTTAACTTTACATTAAATTTCAACACTTATTAATTATTTAATTAATTATCTATTCTCATTACAATTTTACTTCGAACCAATAATATTATTCTACATGTAAAATACTGCAACAGTGTGAAAAACTTTCAACAAAATATTTGTGAGACATTTAATCGAACATGTAGTGTGTAATTGACATTTCTAACTTATTAACAAACAAATTCCATTTCCTCCACTATCAAATTTCATAAATATCTACCTGAATCATATATAGCAATAACAATGTATAATTTCTAGAAACAAGCCCAAAAAATTATATATTCTTCCTAATAAAATTACAAAACACATCTTTGCCAATTTTAACAAAAACCCTAAACACCATATATAATTTCTAAATTCAAAATCAAATCTCTCTCACAAAATAAAACAAAGAAATGGATAAAAATCACTTTATACTTCCAAGATATGGAAATGCCCATCCCAGGGGCCGTTGTCATCACCTACCGTCGCTGCCTATGCCCGACGCCGCTACCTCTTCATGAAAATACCAACAATTAATTTCTATACTAGGAAATAAACAACAAAATACTCAAGAAGAAGGTAATGTCATGAAATAACCAAAAAATCAAGCCTCAACGTCTCACCAACCACCACACGTACTGTCCTCACCACCGCCGCTCGCCGTTAATGTTAGAGATTTAGGATAATAAAGGGTTGAAGTGCACTCCAAGTCCAAAATCGATACCACCCGTATGCTACAATGTGCTTTAAGAAGTGAACTATGGTTGAGAGTAGTCGAGATTCAGATTTTGGCAAAAAGTATGAATCTGGCATCGCTGTGAAATGGATATTACGCGAAAGTGGGGGCTGATATTTCAGCATAATAGGCGTCGGTCCCCTATTAGTTAAAATTTTAAATGGGCGTCGGTCTCTCCAACGGGACCGATGCCTTTAACTGATTAATGGGCGTCGGTTTCATGTTGGCGACCGACGCCCTTTGTTTAGGCGTATTATAGGCGTCGGTCACTAGTAAACAACCGAAGCCTATAATTTAGCGTTGTTCACAAAATTACCACCGCGTACAGTTTACGCGTCGTTTATGCGAGAGACCGACGCGTGTTCCTTGTTTTTTTTCTCAAATTCTGTAGATATATATATGTGATATTCCTATAGTTTAATGTTTTTTTGTTTTAAGGATATATATATATATATATAGATTATATGTGTGATATTTTTCGTACATTTTAGTTTGTAAAATTCTGAGTTGATTACATAAATTTTAACTAAATATCAAATATTATGCCCTACATATTATATGTACTATAGAAAGACCATCATTTAATACGTGTGGTGTAGTATAAGATTAGTATATCTAGAGTTTAACATAATATAATTACATTACATAGGTCCATTGCATTAGAATAACAATGTGTTATATGAAACACGATTAATACATTATCCGATAATCATCAGAACTATTCATCTTAGGTAACATTACAACAAAATATTTATTTAGTATTTGATGAGACAGTCTCGGTTGAAAAACTAGTTGTATCATAACAATCCTAATAAATCTAATAGTCATGAATTATTATCTTCTAAATATATATTTTACGAAAAGTTTTGAATTTTTAAAAACTAGTTGTATCATAACAATCCTAATAAATCTAATAGTCATGAATTATTATCTTCTAAATATATATTTTACGAAAAGTTTTGAATTTTTTTCACAATATATTTTTTTCTATAAAAGCAAAAATTAAAACAATTTTGAAAATATATCTGTTAGTACGAAAATTCTTATATCTTAGCATTCCTAATTTTTATCTAAAGTGTCAAACATTGTTTTAACATTGTCGCGATTTTTTGCATGACTTGCATTCACGTATGATATAATTTTTAGCATGCACATTTAAATTGTCTTGGGCCAAAAGATAAGTTGTGGCGTGTGTACTTGTCTTGAGGTACAAGAAGTCTATTTACATACAAAGTTCGAATGTTTCCTAGTTTAGATTGTCTAGGATTACCATGTTTAACTAAGTTAATGTTTAGGCGCACGTACAATTCAATTAGAATTAGGTAAGTTTGAGTTTATGGTATATTGCAATTCTAATTTTTCTTATTTCGTGTTGTACTCGGATTTGGTTTCTTTAATTATTGGCTTGCATAAGAATTTAAAGACCAACTCTATTTAATCTTCTTGTAGGTCGATCAAAGAGATATCGAGTAGAGCAAAGCCTTTGTGCACAAAATTTATTTGAAGCTCTACCGAAAGAAGACACAAACAAAACACTTCCGAAACTTGCGAGTTTTATACTTGTACGGACCGTTCACGCTTTCAAAGTTGTGTTTGTGTTTGGCAACCCTTCAAGTATGTGGTAGGCTACCACATTGGTGTGAGAGACATATCCACAGAGGTAGAAGTAGTTTAGGAGGTCAAGTCATCCCAAGATGAGTTCGGGAGATCTCTAGGAGCTTGATGGACTTCTGGGAGGTGCGCGGGAGAAAGAAGGAGCAACGGGAGTTGTCTCATGTCAAAAGGCGTAAAGAGGGAGTCTTTTATAAGTTTTCCTTTTGATTATTTAGTGTCTATTGTGATAGTAAGTTTTATTCTTATTTAGTGTCTATTGTGATAGTATGTTTTATTTTTTCTCTGTACTAAACTTACCTTGTGATTAGTGGATTCGTTTGTCCCGTGACAAGGGTGCCTGCAGTTTTTCCCAGTTGGATTTTTGCATTATCATTTTGGTGTTTTTACTTTCCGCATTCATACCTGAGCTGGACATATCTAAGTTGCGTTACACTTTACACCAGTAAACATTATTAGGCAGGATACATCCTGATTAGAGTCTAGATAACTACGAATTCACAATATCAAAGAGATCACGCCTTTAATTTACATCATGGTCATCAACTTAAACAAGCAAAAAATCTTTTTGAAGCGAGTAACAGTGGAATCCGATGCTATCAATATTTCATTCACATCCCCTAAAACTAGAATCCTTGATTTGGAAGTTGAATCTTTGACATATTTTGGCAAACAAGTCCTAATTCCACACATTTAATGCTCTGTGTCCTACACTGTCTAAACTCCATTCAAAAACTGCTATGTAAATATTCCTTCCTTCGTTCTGCTTTCCATGAATACTTATTGTCTTTTGGTGCAAGTCTTTCTTCCCTCCAACTTTCCTTTCTTTTGTCTTCAAGTAATGGCCTTTAATTCCAATTCTTACAAATGTAGGCGGAAGCGTGAATGAATAAAAATATTCAAATACAATTCATTGATTCTATAAATACTTGAGTTGTACTGACTTTTTTAACTATTCGTTGATTCATTATAACATCGAATAATTAGAATAATACCGAATATTGAATAATAATATTGGAATAATGTTGATTCAACTGTTCGTTCATTCATCAGCATACCAAATAATCGAGAGCTATCTCAATATTATAATTTCATAATCAAATCCACATCCCTTCCTATGATGTAAACAACAACTTAAGAAAGAAAATAAAACCCTGACACTATACTAATGGACTGTCTTGGAATAAAAGAAACATATAATGAGCCCTCTAAAATATTCTTTTATCACTTATCCTAATGAATATAAACCCAAATACTATACTAATTGGCTGACTTGGAACAAAAGAAAGATCGGAAGAGCGTCATCAAATCCACCCCCTTCCTATGATGTAAACAAAGACTTAAATAGGAAAAAAAACCCTAACAATATGCTGATTTGGAGCAAAAGAAACATATAATCGGCCTTCTAGAATATTCTTCTATCACTTATCCTGTATAAATACAAATCCAAACCCCTTAATACTATACTAATAGGCTGACTTGGAACAAAAGAAACTAATAATGGCCTTCTAGAATATTCGTCTATAACTAATCCTATATAAATACAGACCCAACCACCCCAAGAGATTGTGTATTTGCACAATGGAGGGGGGGAAGGAATGGGGGTCATGGTGCCGACAGAGGCCGTGGTCGAGGCCGCGGTAGAGGTGGTAACTATTATCAGAATCAGAACGGCCAGGGTCGTGCCGGTGGAAGAGGAAGAGGGGGGAATCCATCAGGGTTTTCCAGTCCGCAACAGTGGGTATCCAGGCCACCCGTCCGGTCAAGTTCCGGTGGTGGTCGTGAGTTCCAGCCACCGGTTCAACAGCCGTCGGGGAACAGAGCTCAACAACTGGTTTTGGGGCAGAGTAATAATGGCAATACAACACCTCAAGGAGCCGGGCCCTCAAGAGGTTGTTGGCAACGTAGACCATCCGGTCCACCACCTTCTTCATCCTCTATTCAACCTCAGTCTCAGCGCCAGATGCCGGTTCAGTCTTCTCCTGGTATTTATTCTTCACTATATATGTGTTAATTTTTTCATCTCATGGAGATTTTTATAATCTATTATATAGTTTTTGTAAAACTAGATATCAATGTTCAACAAGTGTATTCAAAGCACTGATCGCTGCTTTATGAAACTAGCATTAATCATAGCACAGAATCCATCAATTTGGAATCAAATTATTTTCTCTTTGTGCAGATAATCTGGATATTCAATCTTTAAAGATTTCGGAACAACCAGCAGAAAGTGTGGAGAACACTATTCTGCCCTTTAAAAGACCCGATAGGGGAGGGACACTGACTGTGAAAGACATTAGCCTTTTGGCTAATCACTTTCCCGTCAAATTTAATCCCGATGCAACTATATCTCATTATGATGTCGATATCAAGCCCGTAAAATTAGATAGCCCGTATGGAAAGAGAAGAATTCTGAGGTCTGAATTATGTTTGATCACTGACAAATGGTTCTCTGATATCCAGAACCAAATATCAATCATGCGTTCTGCTTATGATGGTGAGAAAAACATTTTTAGTGTGGTACCTCTTCCTACTGGGGAGTTCGAGGTTGTTATCTCTGAAGGATCTAGGAGTCGACCCTATAGAATTGCTGTTAAACTGGTGAATGAATTAAAGCTTTCTAAGCTGGAAGATTACTTAAGAGGAGATCTCTCGTATATTCCTCGTGACATACTACAAGGAATGGATGTGGTGATGAAGGACAACCCTTTTAGGCGTCGAATCTCTATTGGTCAAGGCTTCTATTCTAATGAGTATAAACGAGGCAATGACCTCCATTGTGGAGTTGCTGTGCATACAGGTTTCCAACATAGCCTGAAGCTCACTTCTCAAGGTCTTGTATCATGTTTGGATTATGCAGTTTTACCATTTTGCAAGCCAATGCCAATTATCGATTTTCTTAAGGAGCATGTTCCAGGTTTCAGAGATGTCCGCGACATAACAAGATTCAGGGATAGAGTAGTCCATGTGCTTAAAGGGTTGAAAGTAAGAGTAACTCATCGTGATACCAGAAGTAAATACACTATTGCAGGGCTAACCAGAAGAACTGCTCGTCAGATCTCCTTTTCACTTGCAGGTCCTGGGTCCGTTGCTCAAATTGGGCTTGTAGATTATTATAAAAGTGCGTGGGGAAAGGATATTCAGTTCAAGGATATGCCTTGTGTAGACCTGTCCAAAAGTAACCGGCAAAATTATGTACCATTGGAGTTTTGTGTCCTGGTAGAGGGACAGAGGTACCCAAAAGATTACTTGGGTGGACAAGCAGCGTCAAACTTGAGAAGAAAGTCACTCATTCGCCCTGAAGAAAGGAAGAATAAAATTTGTGAGATGGTGGATGTAGAGGATGGACCTTGCGGGTAAGTAAAACCATATTCTGTTTCTCCTTGACAGTTCCAGTCATGTTCTTCGATTTGTTTGATAAAATCTAAGTACTACATTTGCATTTCTATCTGAATGGAGACAAACAAAAGAACATAGGTATTTTTTATATAATGTTGTTCAACAGATGTTTCTGGCTAATCTAATGCTTTCTTTTCATTCTTGTAGTGAGGTACTGAATAATTTTGGAATTGGTATTGATACAAAAATGACAAGTGTGGTAGGTCGTGTAATTGGTACTCCCGACTTAAGGCTTGGTGCTTCTGAAGTTGTTAAAGTGGACAAGGAAAAATGCCAGTGGAACCTTGTTAGAAAATCATTGGTTGAAGCAAAACGAGTTGAGCGATGGGCTTTGATAGACTTTACCAATGGGGGTCTATACACAAATGAGTTCATCAAGAGTTTAAGGCTTCGTTCTAGAAACCTTGTAATGTTTATGGACAGCCCTCGAGTTTTCCGTCTCACAGGGATGGATGAGTTCTCCTCTCTCGATAGACTTGGTCATCTGCTTACAAGTGTTATGGAAGAGGATAGTAGCAAAAACAGAGTCAAACTACAAATCATAATCTGTGTGATGACAGGAAACCATCATGGCTACAGGTATCTTAAATGGTTATCGGAGATTCGAATTGGAGTGTTGACTCAGTGTTGCTTGATGAATCATGCTAACAAGTGCCAAGATCAATATCTTGCAAATCTTTGTCTGAAGATCAATGCAAAACTTGGTGGAAGAAACGTTGAGCTAATTGAAAGGCTTCCTCATTTTAAGGTTGAAGATCATGTTATGTTTATTGGAGCTGATGTGAATCATCCAGGCGTCGGGAATTCATCATCTCCTTCTATAGTTGTAGTAGTTGGCACCACAAATTGGCCTGCTGCAAATCGCTATGCTGCAAGAGTGGGCCCACAGGACCATCGTAAAGAAAGGATTGGCAACTTTGGAAAGCTTTGTTTAGATCTGGTCAACACTTATGCTCAGATCAACCGAGTTAGGCCAAACAAAATTGTGATTTTCCGTGACGGCGTTAGTGATGGGCAATTCGGAATGGTACTCAAAGAGGAGTTACAAGATCTCAAGGAGGCTATTTATGATGATCATTATAAGCCACTGATCACAATCATTGTTGCTCAGAAGCGCCACCAAACTCGGCTCTTTCTTGAGAAAGAATGTGATGGGGGCGCCACTGGGAACGTCCCTCCAGGTACTGTCGTGGACACCACAATAGTACATCCTCGTGAGTTCGACTTCTATCTTTGCAGCCATTATGGTGGCATTGGTACAAGCAAGCCTACTCACTACTATATCCTCCAGGATGAGAATTCATTCCAGTCGAATGAGATACAGAAACTGATTCATCATGTGTGCTTCACATCTGCTCGATGCACGAAACCTATTTCCCTTGTGCCACTGGTTTATTATGCTGATCTGGTTGCGTACAGAGGCCGAATGTATCAGGAAGTGGCGATGGAGTCACGGGAACGTAATGACTCCTCATGTGACGAGACGTTCTACAACATCCACCCCGACCTGCGCAACACTATGTTTTTCGTTTGAAGGACGTGGTATTGGCCACAGTTGAAACCTCAGCATGTTCAATCTCCTTTCCTAATGTTTGTCTGGGATTTTATGCGTTGTTTCCTGCTTATCCTTCAATGGAACCGTAGATGGAGAACTTATTTCTTATTGATATAATATTTGATTTGCCACTGGCTTGTGTTTCAGTTTTCCATTCTGGTATCCGGTAAAAAGGTTACTTAGTAGACGTTAGATGTGTTGAGAATATGCGGTGGGAATGTAAAGCAAGATTATTAAAAAGTGAGAAAATTTGTTTTCTTTCCCTTTTTTTTCTTTTTTTTTTCTTGTTTAGGTTTGTAACTAAAAGAATGCTTGGGACGTTTAATGGTGGTGGTTTTCAAGTTTTTTATTTTTATTTTTTAAATTACAAATGGCGAGGAGGTGTAAAGAACAATTTTTTTATGGAGTTTGGGTTCTTGTATGGATTCCAGGGACCAATAAAAGACAACCTCATCACATGTGATTTAAATGATTTCTATTGATTTTCAGGCTTGAAATCTAACACCATAAAAATTAGCGGGTGAGGAGGATCATACTCAAGTAAAGAACGTTGCATACACTCGTGGTTTTGCAATTAGATTTTTAGCTTTTTAGGTGAAAGGTTATTTTTATTTTAAATGTGTAATTAAAAAGTAGAGAGAGATTATACGAAAATGTGAAAAGTTATTATTTATAAAGAATATATGGTTGATATGAATTTGATTTGTTGATAAATTTTGTATATTGAAAAACAAGCACCAAAGAATAAACACGAGCTTTGATCTGGAGACATCAGGTGTATACGAGGCATCAGGTGTATATGAGGCATTCTCTTCTATTATTTTACATGATGTCATATGTGAGTCCAAAAAAACTAGTAAAACGGGATGTGCTATATCTATTAATTAATATGACCCCATATATAGGTCTATGAAACTAGTGAAATAGAATGTGCTACTTACTCGTGTGTGTGTGACTGTTTTCTATTTACAATTAGTCTCAATACACAGATCCCAATATAACTCCCTAATTTGTATTGGAAATTCGGTTGAGGGATTCGAACAAAGTAACAAAATGCGTAACCCAGCCAACTCTCACGCATCTCATGTTTGGCACTCGTTAGTGAAATTTCACTTTTTCTGCACCGATCATATATTACTGTGAAGTGTGGCCACCCTTGCCGTCCGGCTCTTGCATTGCACGATTTCTTTCTTGATTTCTTCTTTCTATATGATTTGTTGATTTGAAAGAAATGTGAGATGCGATGGCGCTTTGATTGTCTGGAACCTGCTGGGGGGTGTGTTGTGGATCAGTCGATTTCTTCACTACTGTGTAAGAAGAGTCTATATTCTTTGTGTTCTAATTACCTTTTGGTTGCAGAGTACTTGAATATTTTTTCTTATTATTATGTAGGCTGGGAATGATTGGCTATTTAAATATTACCGCTTGGGAAGATGCATTTGCCCAGATTTTGATTGCGTTTAATGTATAGTGATTTTTTTCCTGAAATCGTTTAATGTATAGTGATTAACAGGCCATGACTCAAAAGTAATAACTAGTAATTGTTATTGCATGACCACAGTCTACAGAGAACACGCTCCATAGATTAATAAGTATTGCTGCCTGTTTGCATGAATATAGTGACACTAGATTTTGTGCCTGCGATATGTTTGATTTAAATTCTATCATAATAGGTTCCTGATTGGACTCAAATCTGGAACATCATCTATGCATCGGAATATTATCCATTCAGATTCGCCAAGGAGACACATATAATTCTGTTGGAGCTGATCAGCTGCAAGTTTGTACATTTGTCCGATATGAGTTGATAACGTGAAATATTGTTAATTTACTAGTATATTTAAGAAAGTTTGAAGTCGCATTACTTGGAGTTGATAGATAATCTGGAATCTCTAAGAATGTCTCAGTTGATATCTTGGCGATCTCTTGCCTGTTAATGTGTATTAATTGCAGCAATGGAATTTTTTCCCTGATCCTTGTGCCTAAGGCCGCATGAAGGTTCTCAAATCTTTATGAAGCTAGGAAGTTAATGTGAAGAATTTTCACACTCTACTGGTGTTGAAATTGTCAAGGCTTATTGAATTTGAACTTTTGTGTTGGTCTCATGAATTTTAACTGCATTTCTTTGCTGTCTAGATTTTTCATTCTGAGAGTGTAATTCTTATTGTTTAAATCTTTTTGTTAACATGTTAGTTCCTTTATTCATTGTTTTACTGCAGGATTGGTAACTCAGTTTAATGGCAGTTTCTCTTAGAAGTATTTTGGCATTTGAGTCTTATCAAAATCACGCTGAGGTGCTCATCAAAAACTACCTATTAGCTGATACTTTTTTCCCCTACACATCTGTTCTTGGGGGCATATTGGCATGCAAATTGGTACGTTAGTGCATTTTCAATCTCTTTCAATTTTGCAAGGCCTCACAGGTTCTCAACTAGTGGATCTTGTTTTGGACTTCTAAAGGGTTAGAAGAAGCTTTGCAAATTAAATTCCATAGAAGTTTATGTAACAAAGTGGAAACAGTATAATTGTGTGACAAATGTCTTTCGTATATGCTGCAAGTAGAATTTTTTCTGCCACAAAATGTTAGTAGCATCCAACAGTGTAATCACAGAATTTATGGTAAAAAGAGGCAACACATTCTCAGAAAATGTATGTCCCGGTTGATTTGGGAAGTTAGCTAGTTACACTAACATCGTCCACGGATTTTTACTCCAATCCATTTATAGTCTTGGAATGTTTTTATCAGCCGTAAGTTTCCACGGCTTGCGTCATTATTTAAATAACTATGTCTATAATTATTTGGCCACCCCACAGGTCTATGACCTGACTCAGCTCATCAGCACCTTTTACTTCAGAAGCTATAATGGCCTTACAGGGGTTCAAAGGATTGAATGGAACAGCCGGTGATTAAATTTTCTCCATATATATTTTTTATGTGTCGATGCCATTTGTCTATAACCTCTTTATTACATGATTCCTGCAGCGGTGTCTCCACTCTTCATGCCATTTTTATTGCAATCCTCTCTTTTTACTTTGTGTTCTGGTCTCATCGTTTCTCTGATAAACGATTGGCTGGACTAATTACTTACCGGAGTTCACCTCTCTCAACATTTGTATTGGGGGTAAGTGACTTCTTTTTGTCTTGGAAAGGGTCTCTATGCATTAAGACCTTCAAGGCGTCACTTGTTGTTGATGCTATAATCATGCTGATAGCTTGAGCTAACTGGTTCTCTGCAACATAATTCCATCTTTTAGATGTGCTAAAAATCCTTGTTTGAAGGAGAATGTGTCGTCTGAAAATGAACTATTTGCACATCTTATGTTCATTGCGAAATGTCTGGGAAATTACCCACAAGTGATACAATAACTTTGGGGCATATTAAACAGAAACAAGTGTGAGTTCTCCATATGTTATCATCTTATAATGCCATAGTGTTATTATTTTTCTTTTAATGCTGTCGACTGGCATTATGATTTTATCAGGTATCTGTTGGATACTTCCTTTCAGACTTGGGACTGATTTTTTGGTGGTATCCCTCCCTGGGTGGAGTAGAGTATGTAAGTATGTCACGTTAGTTAATTTTCAATTCTTATTGGATCATATTAAGAGATTTTTCATTTCCTGCAAATGTTCTTTTAGGAACAATACTTTGTGAGATCCATTGTGCTGGGTGATGTTTAGTCCAGTCAATTAAGCACTGCATGCCACTGAAAATTTATGTGAATATTCCTGATGCTGATTTATTGCCCTTGTGCTAATCTGATACAAAGCAGCAAATTCTTCAAACTCTTGACTTTACTATATTTGCCATTCCTTTTCTCGTAACATCTTGGTACAAAAATTGCAAAGAATAAGTTCTGTGCTTTTTCTGTTGTTGTATTCAAAGAATTTTATGGCGTGGTATTAGTAGGATATGTTGAATCGCTGTATTGGATACTGCTGTTAGGATCAAGACAATTTCCTTTACGGTACTCATGTGAGAATGTCTATTGTTTTTCCTTTTGGATTTCAGATTGTCCATCACTCTTTTTCAGCACTTTCAGTGACATATTCAATATTCACTGGGGAGGGGCAGCTTTATACATTAATGGTCCTAATATCTGAGGTGACAACCCCAGGAATCAACTTGAGGTGGTAAGTTATCAGCTGATGAGGAAAGAGAATCATTGTATTCCCTGTCATAGTATGAAACCTTTCTGATATTTTGTATGTTTTCTTGCGTAGGTATCTCGATACTGTGGGAATGAAGAGATCCAGTGCATACTTGATTAATGGCGTAGTGATATTCTTCTCTTGGCTGGTGTGTAGTATATCACATTATACTTCAATATATTATATGTAGTCAAACATAGGGGCAGCCTATACATATAAATGATAATTTTGAGGTTCCAGTATGTCTGGTATGCCTTACTCATGTGACCTCATTAGTCACTAAAAAATGCCCTGTATTTAAAATGGTTTCACGACTCTTTCTATATATATATATATATATATATTACATGAAGTTTATATTGTGAAATGCAGCTGGCGAGAATTTTGCTGTTTCTTTACATGTTTTACCATATTTATGTACACTATGATCAGGTAACTGCTTTAACGTTCCCCAAAATTCCAATGGCTTCTCTTCAATAACTTTGACACATTGTGCGCCTGCTTCTCGTATTCACTTACATTTGATTACAAATACAATTCTTCCTCTAGCATTTAATCATGAAATCAGGCTGGGGGGATCTTTTTCCTTTTCAGCAAACAATATGAAATAAAGCTCTTGAATTTTGTTAACAGGTAACGTGTATGCACACTTCAGGTTTTCTTTTGGTATTTTCTGCATCCTCAGCTCTTGCAACAATGAACTTGATGTGGTTTGGAAAGATTATCAAAGGATTGAAAAAGACGTTGGCAAAGGGGCAATGATGAACACTAAAAGCTCAAAGGTGGTGGTGGCTTCATTCCCCTGGCTGATGTCAAATCGAGTTATTCTCGGCTCTCGCCATAATGTGGTAAAAGAGTGTCCATAAGAGAGAATGAGATGCAATGCCGCTTGAATCCCGGGTTCAAAGGCAGAGATACGAGGTCCTAAGTGGCTTCAAATCGATGCTTTGAAGTTTGATATTGCCTTTGTTGTCTCTAGTGTTACATTAGCTCTCGCTGTAAGATACATTCTCAATCAATTCACATCTAAAATGTTTGAGTTCACTCCTAACACATTCATTTACAAACTTCATATCTTAATTGACATTGAAAAATGGTGAGTTAAAGGGGAGAAAATGCCTCTCTTTTTAATTATATATCTGATACAGCAATTTTGTAGCACATATCGTCCCATGTGAGTGCATGAATACACACCACGTGGTTTTTCAATAACACATAATAAATCAAGTGGCTCCACAGAAATGCTCCAACAAAGTAAAGTATGCACACATCACAACAATCCTGCTGAACTGCTCCAAAGAGACATCAGATTGAATGAGAAAAATATCAATATATTTTGATTGAGGGGGAGAAAAAAAAATAGAGAAAATCACATACGTGTCGAAACAAAGACATCACCCTTCACTCAATCTTTCATCACGTGAGAACCCAATGTTGAATCTTAAAACGTAGACTGCTGTACATTTCTAAATGATGATACACAAGATGGATACCAGAGGTTTTAACGAATACAATGCAACAAGATTTATTCAAACATGAACTTCACGAGCAACAAGAAGCACTAGCAACCCTCTCTGCCGGTCTATCCACGAGAACCATCCCTGACGGGTTTGGTGCTGGCTGTAAACGAGGCAGTCTCTTGGCTGCAAATGCATATGGACACTTGTTAGGAAGAAAAGACGGAAAAATTGCAAAAATATGAGTTAATATATAACTGATTAGTTTCTACTGATATGACAGGAGAAAAATTGCCTTAGATGGTCTTGAGGAAGTATAATAGAATTAAGCCCTGTGTTGTTTCAACTGGGGATAACATCTTCACTCCAGTATATTGCATCAAGACAACCAAAATATCAAACATTCTAAATACTCCTTGTTTATTTGGGCTTGAGAGTTCATCTCTCTCTCTCTCTCTCTCTCTCTCTCTCTCTCTCTCTCTCTCTCCGTGTGTCTGTGTGTGTGTGTGTGTGAATAAGGGCAGTAATTTCCTTATATGGCTGATTATGATTTCAGGTAGTTTCCTGCAAAGAAAAAAATATGTTCAACAAACATCTTTTAAGCAAAAGCCTACCTATTTCATAAAATAACTCATTAATATTAGTAGCTGTC